>JAYJMB010017805.1:0-13527 GCA_036873735.1 Pouteria campechiana
GTGTGTGTGTGTGTGTGTGTGTGTGTGTGTGTGTGTGTGTGAGAGAGAGAGAGAGAGAGAGAGAGAGAGAGAGAGAGTACCGACTAGTGTGACAAGATCATGATTGTTCAAGCCTTTATCTGCGAACTTCTTCCTTTGAGCAGAGATGGATTCTTTGGGAGATGCTAAGACAGAAGCATCTTTGTCTAACGAAGTCCGACTGTCTCTTCTACCAGTAGGCACTGACCAACTTGGCCCATCACTCTACAAAAGTCACAGAAAAAAAATATACATCAATGCGTTTTACAGTAAAATAGCCCTGCTCCGGACCTACAACAAAGGCCCAACTGGGCAGTAGTTTCAGTCTCTATCACGTGTTCTAAGTTCTAACGTCCTGAACGGGCTCATTTCTTCCGACGTGCCTGTTACAAGTGCAATCTTTGCATGCAAATGTGCAGTTCTAACGTTGCATGCACTTACCAAAACCACGGCGTCCCGAGCAGCCAGCGCGAGTATATCCGCGCAAGAGACGATGCCTGGGCAATGGGCCTCAACCTTAGTTTTAGCATCATCCACCACCTCGAACCCTCTCAACCCAAGGTTTTCCGTAGCTGACCGCTCCGTTGAATTCCCAGATACCAAAACAGACCCATCGCAGCCCTGTGTTGCACAAACAAACAAACAAAAAATAATAATAATAATAATCAGATTGTATTGTCCGCCACTTAAAACCTCTTCGAATAGTAAAATGAAGATCAGTTGCAATCTACTCCGCTCAAGTGAAAGAAGGAAGAGATTACCTGGACAAAGCAGTCATGGAAATGCAGCCTCAACAGGCCAGCTGCAATCGTAGGGTCTCTATTGAAGTGTGCTTCAACGGCAGACCTCACTATGGACTCGGCATTAGGACAAGCTGAAGAATAAAAGCCTGTTTTCAAGCCGCTATGAGCTTGGACTAGCAAGGCCATGATCAATGTCCCAAGAGAAAGCAACAACATGGATGCCATTGATTTTGCAGACACTAATGTTTTGGGTCTCCTAGATACAATCGCCTTGTGCTCCTCCACAATATTTATAGCGGCTTTAACGGAGTATTCTATCATTGAAGCGGAGTTTCGAATAACTCCAGGAGTGCATCTTGCCGTGTACGCTGGCAAGTCTAGGCAAAGATGGTGTCTGGCATTAGACCTAGGTCAAGGTCTCTAAGATCAGATTTGATTGAGTGATCCTAACAATCTGGTGGGCTTTTGGCTCTGGGATTAGGACAGTTAGATAATCAAACAACTGTTTACTTTGTTCTCCTTTTTTCGATGCTCATGATGATGGGTCTAATTTGGAAGTTGCAATTTGGACAGTTTGATTTGAGTTACTTCTAGTGTACATATGTAATTATTGCCAAGCTGTTTCCACGTGTTGTGTATCCCAGAGTATTAGTAGTTTTTTTTTTTTTTCGCTTTTGTTAATTTTTATGGCTTTTCTGGAGAATATGGAAGCGTGTGGGACCTTGCAATAGAAATCACACTTGGTTGACTCCGGGAAGAAAACTCGGTCTTCATGTGTTGACACCTCTGTGCTGTTGGATTTGTGCGAAGGCAACACAAGCCTTCGATTTATCTGGCTCCACAGCTCTTTATTCCTTACCGTGTAATTTAAGAAGGGGGTTTTTCTTTCCTTTTCTCAAGTCTTCTCCCCTTAGCTTTAGCATCAGTTTACACGAGCCACGCTGCCTCAATCCGCGTGGGAGGAGATATCCGAGTCATTTATCGCTATGTGGCAAGCGTTTACAGGATCCAGTCAAGCAATAGGCTACGTCAGTAGTAGACATAGACAATCGCAGAAACATTAATACAGAGCAATTAATATTTGTATAAGACATACTATTACAATTATTAATCTTAGCAAGCCTTTGTCATAAAATGATGTGAGAAAATTTCATTTAAAACTATTTATGTTTATTGGGCACAGGACAGCGATATCATAATTAAGAGGATTGGCCTGATTTATGGTCCCATGACCTCTTCAAACAACCCTAACGTGCATTTCCGGTGAAATTCCGATGGGCTAAGATCACCGTGTGAAAGCAACGGTAGACGTGAGGTGCATGCCAGGCGCTTTTGCCAAAGGCATTTCGGCGTGGTTAAGTCTACAAAAGATGGAGTTGATGGATTGCAGGTCCACAACGGATAATACAATCTTCTACTTTGCCCACTAACATTATAAAACACTGAAATTGACTGACGTGGTAGAATTAAGTTGTCCAAAAGTAGAGAGAATGGAAGGTTGCCTGAAATTTCATGCGAAAGCAAATGCTAAGATTTCTTCAGGAACCTTCTTCAATAGCGTGCGTACATTATAAACGCCATGACGAAATGAAGTGTAGAGACAAGAAGACTTTGGAGTCAACTAGTAAATCCGTTATGAGGCTCTTAATGCTTTGTTTAGTCCACTGGATGAATTGCTAGAACTGTAGGTGATTGCTACTTGGAATGATTTACAAGTTCAAGCTAATATAACAAACACTATAATACAATGAAAAGAGCCCTTTCAGTGACATTTTAATTAATTTCCATCTCAGCAGATGACTTCTTAGGTTCTTTTCAAAATACTAAGATTTTTTTGGAGCTATTTATTTGTTTCGCATTGAAGAAGTCTACTTGACGAACCAAACTTACTTGACTCAAGTTCCCTTCAAGACCGGACGCTTGTTGATTTTTCTTGATTCTTTATCGACTGCATTTTCAAGTGACATGAAATCTTGCCTACTGTAGCTGAGGCGGGGGAAATCTAAGGAATGATTGCATAGAGAGAAAAGAAAGTTATCTTGGGTGAGAAATAATTTCGACATCTTAGGAAGTAATATCAATTATAAAAATAAATAAATAAACTTTTTCAGGGAAAAAATAGATAATAATTGAAAAAATATAAAATTGCTAAGACAGGCAGATATCACATTAAGAAAGAAAAACCATGGTCTAAAGAACTCAATAAGAAAATCTTATTATTCCAATTGTTGGGCTGAGCTGCTTGCAAAGATACAGAGCAAACGAAAGAAGAAACCAAACCAATCATTCAAGATGAAGTAGAGAGTCCCTTTAGGCCCTGTTTGGCTGACGGTTTCGTGCCAAACCCAACTGAAAACGAACCCCTCAACCTCGCCTTTTATGAGCTGGACCTCAAAGCTTGGAACGGGCTTCCCTGTGCATCAATGTGCAGGCTGAATAACAACCATTACGATGGGAACGTCCCTGACCTACATAGTTGTCACAGCCTGTGGATTAGATCCTCTTTACTTCTCAACAAGCCACCCATTTTGAACATCTGTTCCTATACCACAAAAACAACCCCCAACACAAACATCACCCAGTGGCTTAGACAACATGGTGAATGGATAATTCGTCTTCAATTGATACCAAAAACTTCATTAGTAATTAACAACGTTCCGCTGTTTCACAAGACTGACATCCAGTTCAACAAGCAGAATCAAGAGAAATGAAATAAAAAATAAAAAATAAAAAAAGAAATGGAAGAGGCACTTCTCATGTCTTTATTGTTTTTTTCTTTTTCTTTTTTTATTCATTTCTTTTTTACAGTAACAATTACTAAAACATTTCCAGCCCAGTACACCCAGGCCAGAAACAGCTCACAGCCAAACCCAACAGATCGAACCTCGCCTCCACAGAAGCCATAGTTCTGGCCCAAGTTCTATCAATCATCAGAACAAATTCAAGCAGCAGGCAGGCATTCTCTTCACCTTCATAGTGAAGGGGAACTCTTGTGGACCAAATTCAGTTGTTTCAGGCATCCATAACATCTAAAAGTCCAACCACTTATTAAAATAAACACAGTTCGTTGGGGAGATAATACCATCGGGTGTGCATTCACTAATCTGAGGACAGACACCACAAGGAATCGATGCCATGGCACCAACTCCTGCATTCCTCCCATCCACCCTCCGGTAACATACTGTCCCTGGCTGCACAAGACAGAAATCACCCACCCCAGTGCTAATCACCTCTTCAACCTCATTGTCCAAAATCAATGACTGCACAATTTCATCAATTTCCCCCATGCTGAATTCAATTTTAAAGGCACCTGACATGCGAATGGAGTCAGCAATCCCCTTGAGTGTCGCTTTTGACTTCTCATTTAACCTGTCAATGTGCTTCAAGCAAAGCTCTTTCATTATCTTTATGAGCTCTACGTCATGCTTTCCACCTGTATACCATGACCCACCGCTAACTGCCTTTGAGGGCTCAAACTCAATAGCCATGTAGTGCCGTTGCCCTTTGTTGTGAACATTTGGGACATCTTTTATTATGTTCTTCATTTGGAGAGATTTAAGGGATTTTCTAGCAGCCGCATCTTGAATCCCCAGCTCACGTTTAATTTCAGACAGAGGAATTCCCATGCCTTCCTTGCTTTTGATAAGGTCATAGAGCTTCTGGTCGGTGTCAGAGAGTGCTCCAGAAGAACTTGAGGCAGGCCGGCCCCGTTTCACACCTATGGTCACAGGTGTTCGACCCATGACTATATAAAAAAATTCACCAACAAACTAAAATTAAAAAATAGAATTGAGCTAGAATAAGACCATGTTAAAATATAGAGTTAAGCTAGAATAAGACCATGTGCCCATGAGAAATCTCCTCTTCCAATCCAACTTCCGTGTTAGGAATGAAATTTCCAAATTTCAGGTGATGACCATACAAAACCAATGACATCCACGAAACAGTGAATATTGGTCATAAAAATTACAGTTACATGCTTTTAATAATCCTAAATTAAGCGGTAAATTCTGTTATTTTGCCAATTGTCTTTCAGTATCCTTTCTCTCACATTATTAATGGAGAATCATGATACAGCAACCATGGACCACAAGAAATCCCTGGCAAGAGACCTTGAAAGCCCATTCACCTAAGCTATCGATCTGGACCTCTCAAAAGTGCAAGCAGTCTGGACCATCAAATCCCATCCACACACATTCACAAGATATAAAGCAGTAATTGGAGTAGAAATGTTTTGTTCTTTACCATTCCAATGCAACACGCCAACCAGAAAACTATCAGAAAATGAAATGCCCACAAAAAGAAAACAGATAAACCACAGATTAGACGATTCAGTTCATAGACTTATGAGTATGAAAAAAATAGAGTGAGAAAGGGAACATCCAATTAAGGGTATGACAAAGCTCGTGTGAGAGAAGAAACCTTACAATAGGGAGGAAAAGGCTTTCAATCTCCTTCTGCTTCTTCCTTGATGCAAGGAGGAGAGTAGGGTTTTGCTACTGAGAGGTGGGGGTACACTCGCAACAAAAGGAACTTGATAAGCACTACCCAACTATTAGGATTGACCCAGTGAGCTATACCCATGTTAACGCTATACGTATTGACTCACCCTATTTGTAAAATTTTAACCCAACCCAATCCTAAACTAACCCTATGAAACTCAGGTTCAGTTCACGTTGAATTTGGGCAGGTGATTGGAGTTAAAAAAGGAAATAAGGAGCTCACAAGGGAGTCAACAATGCAAACAGTTCAATCAGTCATCCTCATCATTGGTAATAAAGACGATTGTTGGCAGATGCATTAGTAATAAAGATGAATCGGTCACTATATGGTGTATCCCCTTTTTATATTCCACTGATCACTTTTGAGCAATTGCACGATGGCAGCATGACAAGTCATGCCTGCCTGACCAGGGTCATTCAAAACACAACCAAATGCATAGAACCGAACATGAACCGAGCCATAAAGAAGAACGGAGTGGATGAGAGCGTGTAAAAAAGTCACCGGAGAACAGGGTACATTTAAACATAACTGACAGCCCAGGTGCATCTAAACATAACTCGGCTTTTCAAAGTGCGATGCGCCAGTACACATATAAAGACGGAACCAACACCATGAATTTAAGGATACATCAATGACCGTATTATTTATATTACTAATGGACTAACAGGGCACACATTAAAAATACATAGATTTTAGAACTTTATGTCTTTATCATATAATTCGTGCAAGCTTCTTTTCTTTTTTTTTTTTTTTTTTTTTGAAATTAGTTTTGAAGTAGGTTAGAAGTAGCCAATAGTATTGGATCTTCCATTAGGCATTCACCTACCATTATTTTCAAATTGCAAACAATTGACAGAGACTTGAAAGTCAAGAAAATGTGAAGAAATGGAAGATTGGACAGATAAGCACTGGTCTTTTTCTGGTCCGGTTTGTCTGTTCGGTGGTTTCGTTGAAAAATTGATCGAACTGGACGACTGGCAAGTAAACGGGCAAAAGAGTAAGAAGTTTTACCAGTAGACGATGGAGGAGCGAGGACTGTCTGCTACGGATGCGCCGAAATCGAGGCGGGAAACGCAAAGCCGCTGGCTTTTGTCGACTTTAAAATGTGGAGTGGCCGGGGGAACGACAGCCGCAAGAGAGGGGAAGCAGACGGATACGACGGCCAGGGTAAGAGGGAAGGAGAAGACGGCAGTGGCGCAGCGCAGGCCCGGGCTATCGGATGCAGAAAGGGAAGCGAGTAGGGCAGGGATTTTTATTTTTTGCCCCGTTTTAAGCATGTAGAAATAGGGTTAGCCTGGATCGGGTAACTCACTAACCCGATTTCTTTCAAAAAGGATCCGGCGAACCCCACTTGGAAACCCGAATTCACATCTGAATGTTGAGGCCTGGGCCCAAAGAAATAAGCTTGATTCAGAATATTGAGGTATGCTGTATAAGAGAAAAGGATTGGACGGGGAACACTAATCTTTTATTAGCGCATTTGTAGGTGGTCCATTTTTATTTATTTTGCTGATGCATCCGACTCTAACCCCGCCCACCGACCCCAACAGTATCACATGATTCTCAGATTATCGCCTACGGCAGCAGCGGACGCGGCTTGCGTGTAGCCGGGTGATATCCGGTATTAGGTAATGTACAACGGACTCCAGGAGCAAACTGCCAATTTCATTTCCGTTCAAATTACTTGGCATTCAAAACCTACACGTGTCTTGCCGAAATTTTTTGTAAAATCTAAAATATAATTTTTTTGCACTCCAAATTAAATACGAATAAAGCAAAAAAATCATTAAAACTTATAATGTCTTAAAATATGGGCCATATGGACCATATGAGTATTATATGATCATGTTTTCTTTGAACATTAATATAAAAATATATTTTGCAGTTAATGGATTTCTTTCCACTGTAAATATTAAAACATTAAAAATAAAAAAATAATTAAAATACCATGTCTACATGATCATTAGTTTAACTTACATATAAAGTCAATCATATAATGTGGAAACGAGTAAAACACTTCACATGTTTGTTTCACTTACAATGCAATTATATATTAGATAATTAAAGAATGAAATTCATGGCATGAGTATATAAAATCTAAATTGTATATTATCTTTTATTTTTGTGTTTACCTTTTAAAAAAATATATATCCATAACTTTATGTTTATATTTAACTGATTAATGTACACATAGGGATAATATTTTAACTTAAATGCTTACAATATAATTATTTATTATATTTATTGAACTTATATATAGCATAAACTAATTAAAACATAGGGATAGTATTTTAATCATCAAATAAAATTCAAGCGAAAGAAATCCACAAATTAATTGTAAAACATATTTTATATTGATATTTGGAGAAAATATGGCATCCTGTATTTTAAAATATATACTTTATTCGTATTTAATTTAAAATATAAAAATTAGACGGTTTAGATTTTATAAAAATTAACGGTAATACATACGTAGGTTTTTAACGCGATTAACTCAGATGGAATTAAAACTCGTCGGTGCAGGGCCTACCGCAGCACTGGCTGCTGGGCAGGCAGAAACGCGGCCACAGCACCCATCTGATCATTGCGCTTTATCGCCATTCGGGGCCCAGTTTTAGTAGCTGGGGCAGAAGCAGGATTCGGGAACGCCTGTCACAGCCTTGGACTAGACGATGATGCTAGCGGAATTCAGCATTTTCTTTCGCTCACTGTCCTGATGCATACAATAGGGAGTCGTCGCTCAGCCTGCCGGGCAGACTTACGCTGCAGCAAAGCACACAGCACAGCAGAGAGGCTCATTGTCCGTGTGGGGGTTTTTTTCGTTTTGCCCGGTCAGGAGATTCATTACTAATTAGGCCTACCAACCAAACCTCACTGAAACTGAACTAAGGTAAGTCAGCCATCGAATATCAATATCTGCTTTGGAATTGAAGAACAAGGTAGACATCAATCACAAGTGCTTTAGGATGAAGAACAAAACAATGCACTGTACATTATAATCTTACCATGAAGTGGACCACAATCCTTTTATGAGCCCCAATGATCCGAGATGTTTGCATCAAACGGATGATAAAAAAGATAATGGTCACAAAATGCTATGTCAGGGGCTTTCACAGAACACTTAATCAACGTATATTTCATGTTTAAACATTTTACATCTGTTAGAATCTAATACAAGTAAGCGTGTAACCAAAAAGGGGGGGAAAATGCTTGAGCAGTGCCATGTGGGGTACTCTACCTATCACACCCAGGCAAAAAGGAACAAGGAAGAGATTAGAAAACACATTCATTTTCTTCTTATACATCTACTTTGCTACTTGCTCTAAAATTGGAATTTTATTCCAACTCTCTTCGAGTCCGCCCTGCAATGGTGGTAATGAGAAGACACTGACAGTTGAGCTCCTGCTCCTAATCTCCTTCAAAACCCGCAATGCAGCCACAGTGCTCTTCATGTACAAGCTTTCCATGTACTCTATTTCCGCCAGTTCCTTTGGTCCCCTAAGCAAAGCATCTTTCTCTCTTGTGGACTTCTGTTCAGGGTCCGCATCTCCATCCCCCGAGACAGAGGGCTGACTTTCTGGAAAAAGAAAGTCGAGCATCGACTCACACCCTTTCACAAGTTTGTTAAGTAAATCGGTGGTGAAAAAGGGCTGTCGCAAGACTTTCTGGATGAAGGGCAAGCGAATTAAAGCTCCAGTTCTCTTGTCGTACTTCTTTAAAATCTTCACTAGACCTGTTAAGCAAATAGCCATTAGCTTGCTGAATATTCAGATTAGCCCATACATAGCTTCAATCTAAAAGGCAGTGTTAATAAAAAGTTCTATCACATGTATCATTCCACTAAACGACAGAGCTCCGCACTGCCCATCATGGCATATCAACAATGACAAAAAGATTATCAGTCATCAGCCACTTCCATCTATCATGCGCGCTGACGAGAGAGACATACAACCAAATGCAATGTTATAAGAACTGGAGTAGGCCATAAAGTACAATCAATTCAACCATGAACTGGTTCCAAGTATGGTTCAGTTCCACTGTGAACTGGATCCAAGAACAGTTCAGTTCCAAGCAGTTTGCTGTTAAAGCAAAAAAAAACATTCAAACCAGAAAACCATTTTAACAATTAAAATCCTTCTTATTTAGATTCAAAGAACTGCTTGCTGCTCTCAACGCATGGTCGGGACCCTTGGGTGCGTAGAATTTCTCTATGCGATCATGGGGTTAGAATCACCCTAATGTAGTTCTTCAATTTAAATATCATTATGCTATTAAAAAATGCTACCAGTTCAAACTGGTTTTGAGCCACAATCTAACCAGTTCAGACCAGACTGTTGAAGAAACTGGTTTTGAGCCACAATCTAACCAGTTCAGACCAGACTGTTGAAGAGAACCGTTTGATCACTGATCCGGTTTTAACAACATTGCCCAGTTTATAGATATTCAGTGGGTGTAATGTTTATTCCAATAAGACACAACAGAAGGAACTGAGACATTATCAAATTGTTATTCATATGTTGATTAAGATTCATTCAGCCACGGAGATTTCAGGCGGCGGACAGATCAAGATTGTAATTTGTCCCGGTCATGCAGTTTGAAGAGTAATCACAGAGCAACAGTCCAAATTAACAGAATCAACCAACCAATATTTCAACTTGTGCACTAGAATAGTGAGGGTGGCAAAAACATATACATAGAAGAACTAACATCTCGTAGGATGTGAGAGACAAAGTGAGATTTGCTCGAACAAGATGCAATCATTCCAAGAATGCATTGCATCAAATCTTAGATCAGCGGACAGATCAAGAAAGCAATTTGGCTTGGTTGGGCAGTTTGAAGGGTAATCAAGCCAGACAACCATCCCGACAAAAGCAACCAAACAATTGAAAAAAAATAATACATATAAAACTAATATCTTGCAGGATGTGAGATTTGCTCAAACAAGGACTCATCATGCCAATAATAAATTACATTGAGCAATAATAATGAGGCCATTTTGAATTATAAAATCAAAACTTCTCTACAACGAAGTTCTGAAAGGTAGTCTGAAGCTGGTTCCAATACCTCAGTTTTATACGCAGGCTGCTAGGACTTCATGGCAAACTATGTTTAGGCTATTTGCACTTACCTAGATAATATCAACCAAATTCAGCTTGGATGAAACACTACCATGTTTAAGTACCCTGCAACGAGCAGTACTATTCTTTTCCCTTTTTTCCTGCCTAAGTAGTTCCTTTGCATTTCATCCTGTCTACAGCACAGTGCCGTGACTATAGAATATCATTTTTGTCCATAAAAAGGAAGTTTTATTGTTTATTTTCCTCATTTATTCAGAAGCAATGTTAATCATGAGGAAAAGAAGTTCCATACAACGAAGTTAAGAGAATAACCAAATAACTAAAGACTGTTATAAAGGAATATGATGCAGACAGAAAAGACATTACACAAGTTCCATCATTAAAATCAAAAATACTTTGATCAGACTATTACAAAACCATCCAAGAAACAAACTACTTAATGGGCATGAGCCCTGCCGCTTGTCTCTTCTAGTGCTGTTTGCAGATCATAGGCTGGAGGGTTCGGATCATCCACAAAATTCCCCCTTCACCTTTACCATCAGATGCATTTGCTACTAGACCTACCAAAACCTGTAGATCATAAAGGATGGAATACCTGTGTAGTTGAGGGCACTGTAATTCTCCAAGAGAACCATCTCCCCATGGAAATCAACGATCTCTTTTCTGACCTTCACCAGCTCTTCATTTGAATCTCTTGCCCTTGCTACGCGATCTTGCAGCTCCTACAGTATCCATCAACAAAACCCACATTAATAAGCCAAGAACCTGTTAATGTGCAAATGCATAAATTTACATGATCAATTACTGTCCAGAGAAAATTCTTCATGAGAGGAGGGGGGGGGGAAGGAATCTATGGAAACAAATATGTAAATGTGATCGTGCATGAACTTCAATGAAAATGTTACAAGATGAAATGATCGCTTACTGTCAAGCAGGCGATATTACCAATACCATTATGCATAGTTCCACACCACTGACAGGTTTAAGATGGGCCCCAAAATCAAGCAGCACAAAAGCTTGGCTGAGCCACATGAGTGGAAACAATTAAGGAGGAAGCACCCATCGTCAATCTGGAAAGTTTATTAATGCTTTGTTCCTATCCATTTATGTATTTTGATCTGCCATGGCCTATAAATGCAGTCAATGACAAGCACATGAGAAGGGAGCTCAAAGTTCAAATTCACCATACAATGATTTAAGCAAGTTGACCCACAACATATTATGTATTGTACAGCCGTTTTAATTAATCATCCCTACATCTAACTAATGCAAGTTTTTCTTGTTCTCTTTTCATAGCCAATGGGAAGTAATATTGATGTGCTTGCAACCTCAAATAGACTCATATACATGCATGTTTATCAGTTGAACTAACTAATAGAATGCAAAAAGATTAACAAGATCAATCCAATCACATGTTGCGTAAAAAATATTTGCCCAACCTACTTGGAGGGAGGGAGGGAGTGCTAGCAAGCCAGCGCAGTCGACAAATCTCAAGCTCAAAATCTAAAAGTGGCAAGCAAAGTTCAAAACAACCCAAGATCAATCTAACGTGATCTTGAGTTCAAGCTTGTAGACATATCAATGGTCATGCATAATGCAGTATATCATATATTAAGTATATATGTCAATCAATTTAAGCTTGGCTTAGCATTAGCTCGAACAAAAAACTCATGCTGGTAAACCAAGCTTGAATTTCAACTTAAAATTAAAGCTTGATAAGTCAAGCCTAACCAAAGTGAAGTTAAGCTCGAGCTGTAAACTGGCTCAAGCCTTACTACAAGTATTATCAATCCTCCATCTGCAGGAAATGTAACCAACCTCACTTAACATAAAAAGTTTGCAAAACCAGGCAAACCATACCGACTCATTTTTTTTCTTGAGCCCAGACATGACTCACCCAATACAGTAAGGTGACCCCAGTCGGGGTAAAAACTTAAAAAGCCTCGTGCTTTATGAACAGGCAGCTTCCCCGCGATTCACCTATTTAATCTATCATCGCGCGAATAGCTTCCAAAAAAGTTAAAAAAGGCTTATGAGACGCGCATGGCAGCATGACAATCGTGCTTTAGCGTGGCCATGCTGGCAATATTCCGATCAACCACAGCGCGGGCAGAGCTTGATTATGCGTCCGTCTCAACCCCACGCGCGCATTGGCAAAACGGATACAGCAGCATCCAAATACAAGGTTTCCCAAGGGAAAAGGAGAAGAAAAAAATACCTTCTGCGTGATAATATACTCTTCCTCCTTCTCGACGAAAAAGGCATTGAATTTCTCGAGCTCGGCCTCCAACAGGCTGATGAAATCACTCTCCTCCTTCGTCATAGCGTCTCCGGACGCGGCAGCCTCTTCGTCCAATCTGGGCCGCTTGCTCCTGTTCCCGCCTTTGGGATCGATGAGCTTTAACCGCTTCTTCAATTCCTTGTAGGAGAGGAACTTGTCCCTCCACTCAGGGAGCGTTTCCTCGATCTGATTGCTCAGACTCTTCCCGAACTTCATCTTTTTTCTAGTCTCCGAATCGGAAAACGAGAAAGGAGACGGAAATGAGACGCGGGTGAGATCTGATCTGACGGTAATAGAAAGGGGAAGAAAGGGAGGAGGGGAATATAAAGGTGAGGAGATGGGAGGGAGAGAATATTCGAAGGAAGAGAGAGAGAATATCCGGGCTCGAAAGAGGATATTTCGGGTTTTATTCCTTCGGGGACGGTGATGCACGTGTGAGAGATCCCGACGGCATTCACGCGTGCCTGCTAGCCGTCGAGGGACACGTGCTTAGGTGGGCCCCAAGGGCGCGACGACGCGGCTCGACTTTTTTGTTTTTGTTTTCGCTGGCCTGGGCCCTGGAAAGCGTCGATTAGAAGGCTCTGCGCTCGACGTTTTGAGGCAGCGGAGGAGATCAGTAACAGCACTCAGGTGAATCCCCATGTACATGTGGGGTCCACCCATTGTATTCACAAAATTTAAAACTTCTTTGGACATTCTAAATTCAAGATTGTTTCAGAAAAAAATAGGAAGATTAGGCCGAAATTTGTTTAAAAAAGGCAAAGATGTCTACTGTTAAATAAAGTGGCCACATGAGTAATGCATTTATATTGAATTTTAAATTGATTGAAGTGTAAATTATAGTATAGATAAAATAAGATGCATAATATATACAAGAAATACTTTAATAAACCAGTTCTGTCAA
>JAYJMB010017805.1:15700-28828 GCA_036873735.1 Pouteria campechiana
GGGATATGCTTGCAATCGTGTGGCGCAGAGTTTGGACGGTCCAAATTGATGCCTTTGTTTGACAGCCATATGGTAGGTTCTTTCCAATTTGCCAGGGTGGCAGAGAGGATATGCCGAAGCATAATCCCCTTCTTCCATGCGCGCCGCATTGTTATCCTAGTAAAGATGAAAACAGGACATGATACTTTTCTCTTGTCCGAAACAATTTTGGCTTCGTTTACTACACGTGGCGAGTTTTCATATCTTATCGGTTTTAAGCTCCATTTTCTAACAGTTTGGTTAAGATCACATACGCAAAAATGCCGCGACACGCGGCATATGCGCCAAAACGGCTATTCTAGATTATTCATGTTCTTCTTTTTTTTTTTTTTTTACAAGTCTTCATCTTTGGTCACTAGCAAAAAAGTAGAAAAGGAAGTAGGACTTGAAATGAAGTACCATTTTTCCTTTTTTATGGGTGGTTGCCAATATCTAGATATAGCTGTCATTAGCAATGGCCAAGTTGGGAATATGCTATATTGATGGACATTTACAGCAATTTTATGTGAGAAGGCAACTACTGCGTGCATCATCTGCTAGGAATGGAGGGGAATATTCTAATTTGTATCCTTTATGCTTCTTTTGACTGATAAGCATGGCGACGTGTGGCCCACCTCTTGAAACCTTTGTCATCAATACTCATTAGTAATGCCGTTATCTCTAGATAATTAATTCATCTTAGCAACATTAAATGAATGGAAAGAATGACCTAATTAGAGATTTGAATGAAACCGACCGCCATTCCAATTCGTTTATTAAGATTGGGGCCATCCAAGCTGCTAGCTACAGATCTACCGGTTAGAATCCGGTGGCCCCTTAGATAAGCACACCAATCAAAACTCTAGGATGGGCTTCCTACCATATAGACCTTTTACGCTCTTCTGATCTTTGAAAACAAAGCATGAAAAGGTTTCCACAACGGTGCCCCCGCCACATGAATGGTTCAATCAGCCGGACATGCTTTTCAAGATGTCAAGCAAACAAGCATCTGGAGAATGAATTGCATAACAACTGTCTCCCACTTTTAACATTTTGACAGGTTCCCAGCTCTAAATCATGTCTGACAGGTGAACCTGAAGGACGTTGCTCAAATCCAGTAGAAGCAGTTGAAGTTACAACAAATTTTGAGGAACAAATCTTCATTTACAAAGCGCAGTAGTTAAAGAAATAAGGACAGTGTAGAAGAAGAAAATCCAAACAAAAGCAGAAAGGAAACCTTTCTAATCAGACCTCAGTTGGAGGTTTTAACCTTATCAGTCGTCTGATTCTGTCCTTGTCTGTATTCTCCAGCATACCCTTCACATTAAAATTAGGGGAAAGATTAATTACTATGAGAAGATACTTGTTTGCGTTGCACAGAATATAAAACATAGAAAATGCTCAGAAAAATTGCAAGTTTCACCGGCTAAACAGCCACCCAAACCACACTCAATCAGATACTGCCACCATTGCCACGCACAAGAATGGTTTTCCTTGATTGGACCTCTATGATAATACTGTGGCTGAAGAGGGCTTAATTCAGATGGCCATGTTGAACATGCATGATTTCTATATATTTATCATCACTTTGGAGGCAAGTTTGGCACATCTATAGATAAGATCAGTCCCAATAAAGCAATGAGATTCGTGTCCTCTCTTGACCAACAATCAAAACCAACTAAGAAAAGAACAGTCTTCCCAGGCAAGAACAGTTTTCAATAATATAATCATCGATATGAGTTGATGCAAGTGATTTGGGAAGTATCAAGCTCCGAATCTCTGGGAACATCGGTTCATTCCATAAAACACATCATAGTCCTTTGAAAACTTACTTCAATACGGAGATTGGGCTTTTTGAAAACCTATCAAATGTTTCTCCCTTTTAATTGAAAGGAACAATCGAATTGATATAAGTGCACAAGAAATGAGTTCTGTAAGAACCACTCTTACCTTCCACACAATTTCATCCAAACACAAGCATATTTTTCCATATTTGTCGAGGAAGAGACGCTCAGTTGGAGGCTTACCACAGACATCTTTCACTGAAGATGTGATCACGAAAATCACTTCTGCCACTGAATGGTTAACAATAGAAAAAATCAGATGCATACACAGGTTGAAAGAGGCCCATCAGCCTCATAGAATCCCAAACCTGGCAACTGTGAGGGGCATCCAAAAGGTGTATGAGGTGGTGCCCTCTGCTCGGATCCAGGCTTAAAAATTATTGGGACAGTCAATTCATCACTCATCCAGTAAGGCATGTACACTTTCAAAGTGGATGAGTGGCCATAGATGAATAGAAAGGCAAGTTTTTGTTCTTGCAGTCATTTTCTTGGTGCAAACTACATAGTGCACCAGTCGGATGTGCCCAAGGTTCACATGTACACCATGCAGGGTTCACAGAATTCTATTTAGAAACAAAGGTTGGTTGTTAGGACTTACAGGCAAGTTCATCATATTCATCCTTGCCAACTACGTAGATGCAGACATCTCCAAGCATGGTGTAAACAATATACACTGACCTGAAATTGGTAAGCAGTAAGCTCTTTAGCCCTTTAATCAACAGGCATTTTATTATAAATTAAATGAGGTGGCCTAATGGCTTCTGCCATCCACGTTAGCACTTAAAACTATTTGCCAAAAAAGAAAACACAAACCAAGAACAGCACTATGCAAAGCCAATCCTAAGTGAACCACTAACATGGCCACTGATTGGAGGGAATGTCTAGAGATATACCCCGGTAGGCCTCCTACAAAAAGTCTAGCCAAATCTTGGCAAGTTGCTCCAATCTGTGCTGCAAGTAAAAACTTACTTTTGGGGTTAGGCGTGTTAATTTTCCTTTGTTTCACTTGAAGTTAATGACTTAATATTTTGATCAATGCCCTTATCAAAGCACAGACTCCATCCCATCATAATAACTCTCTCACTGCTCTTTCAATGGTGAATTTCATTGCCCATAAGAAACAGCAGCAGCAGAATCCATGCCAATGATGCACAACATACACTCAAATAAATATCTACTGGGTCAAGCAACAAAATGCCTAGGAAAATCTTCCCAAACAGTTTTGCAGAAAAAAGATTTCCAGAATTTATGAGAATAAACTAAGCTGAGCATCAAGTTGTGGGCAATGCCACAAGATGTGCTAACCTAGTCGGTTGATGGGTCAACCTGCGAGGCAATGACAGGTCAGCCTGTCAATATGTAAAGTGATTTATTTGTCATTTAGCTGCAAATCATGGAACACTAAATGGATTTTATTAATTTTTTATCAAAGAATCTGAGCCATACAAATAAATAACAGAGTTGCCACTAGCCAGAATAAATCCCAAGGAGGCTGGTCTGGTTAGATCCCTTACATAATAGGTATTGACTCGAAATACACTAGTCTAAACAGGAGATACTAGGGTTCACTTATCAATTACAATGAATGATTAATCATAACAATGGCCAAGCATCACCACTTGAACGTAGATAGGGAAGTCAATTGGTTCACATTCTAAAGATTTCCTCTTTACTTTTAGTTATATCGATCTTAGTTAAGCTCCCTTCACTGAAGCACTTAATTAAAAAGCATGAATGCCAATCCATTTTGTGTTGTGAGGATCTGCATTTTATTTTTGTTACATTGAGCTTAGTTTTGAAATGCTTAATCAAGAAATTAGATAGTTATCAGGGATCAAGGCTAGGCTGGTAGCCAGGTTGAGGAGAAATAAGCGACCAGAGGGAGGTGCAGCCTGTGTATTCTTGTCACTGCCTAGCATTCAAAGTTCACTTCTATTTATAGATGTGATCATGACGGGATCCACCAGATTTTTATTGAAGTTTAAACTTTCCTCAAGATCTGAGCAAATATCACTTGCCCTACATCATTGCTTGTTCTCAACTTCAGATCATTCTTGGGGATGGATTGCATTGTGAAGCCTTTTGGGCTTGCTTCCCTCTTATACAGCCCTCCTTTGAAAAATAGAAATATTGTGAGAGTTTAGACACCCATGAGCTTGGCCAAATTGAGTCTCCTGAGTTTTAAGTACAGTTTGCAAACACGCCCAATTTTATTTTGTATCATGATGAGGGAAATCATTTTCAGGGTCGCATCTATAGAATTGATCAGTGAATTGCCCTTGTTTTGTTTACAGCAGAATGGGAACCACCTTCAAGGCGTTGTTTTGGGTGGAAGTGACAAAGGAGGAGGCAAACCAGGCCTAAACTGAGATGTCACAAATGAAGCATATGCCAACCACTAAATCACACACCCCTAATTAAATTCAAAGATATAGCTGATATGGTCAGTTCAAGGATCATATAGTTCTCCAAGGACTATATTAGTGGTTGGATGCCAAATCCACCTTAATGGGGAAGAAAAGGTCGTGGAAACACCAAAAGAAGTTGATACACCTTTCATGATGCTGGTTATCTTGAGGAGAATAGGCATTCTAAGGTTATTGATGCACTTAGCATACTTCGCACCCCAACCAATATCATCATTTTTGCCATCAGAACAATCCCATAATTACTTTTGGCTAGCTTTATGAATCCTTCTAATCAGGTGCCAGGTGCGGGAGCAAACTATGAAATTATAGTTTTACAGCCTTTCTTATTTCTTTTAATAATGACACATGTGCGGGAGCAAACTATGAAATTATCTATGCTTATGCATGATACTTTAAAAGATCATCTGTAAGAAAAACAAAAGATGGATGGGTGGAACTAATTTGAATTCCTTTCTATTTACTGATGCAATACGACATGCATGTTTGCATCTTCCACTCACAGGTTTAGCTAAAATCCCCCTTCTTTACAATGTGCACATCCAAAAGCATAACGAGAAATATATAGAACACAAAACGAAACTGGCAGGGCGGAGAGCGACATACTTGTGTGATGCAACAAAAAGCTCCTCATTTCTGGCACCTTTGAGATTATCTGCCCCTAACTTAACTAGAAAAGATCGCCAATGCAATCGCTCCTCCGCTGGGACTCCATGAAATCTGCAATTTCACAAAATAATGAAAAAAGGGTTATTTACTATCTCACAATGATTGCCCAAATAAATAAATAAATATATTGCATGTTGCCACTTGAGCACGATTCGAATAAATATGGACAACTAGGCTCCTTTGATTCAACAACAGAAACATCCAAATGCAGACATCTGGCCCATCAATGGTGCAGCCCAAGAGATGAACGGTCCAGATTGCAAGTTCGTGAGACACGTATAGAGATCCATTTCCACAATAGAAAATACACCTCTTGAAATAGTTCCTTCACATCCAAGGGGTCGACTTGGCCGAGTTTTGAAGTATTAGGTTAGAAATTCGATCGAGATCTATTGCTAAAACAAGAGATGGATGACGATATAGGGTGTAAATATTCTAAGATCTGGAAAATAGATTTTGAGAGGTGGGTTTTTTTGCTGGGAAGAAAAGACGGAGAGAAATCGACGGGCATAGATTGTCCTTACCGTTCGACGAGGATATTGCCTTCGGAATTAGAGAAGAGGACGGCGAGCAGCATCTTCTTCCTCTTCTTCTCCTCTGATGGGCAGGCAGGGACTGCGGACTGCGGAGACGAAATGCGGCCCAAAAATTCGCGAGAAGAGAGCTGGACACGTGCCAACTATTTACACGTGTGTACGGGCACACGAATTTGACCTCTCAAGTACCCCAGTCAGCCTTCAAGGTTTCATTAAAACCTCCGGTTCTTTCTCAAAAATTTTTTTTTTTGGACGACGAAATTATTCCTCTATTACGTGTAAAAAATTAGTATTTGTAAATCTCTTAATCTTATAAAGGTCATATATAAAATTTAATAACATTTTATTTCATTATTATTTTAAATTGTTCATTAAAATTATCATTTAAATAAACTACTTATAAGGCAAGATAAAGTAAATATTAACAATAAGGGTAATATTGTTATTCTGAAAAATGCGATTATGGTGGAAGGGGATATTTGAGGTTTTTAACAAATCTTCGAAGGCATTTGTGAAAACCGAAGTATTAGGAGATATTTGAATTTTGAAGTTCATTTAGTCGTGAGAGGGGTATATGATATCCCCTAAAATAATTATTTACTTGCCTGGGCCAATGTCATTAGTCATTAACTTAATTAAATGCATTGTGTTTTAGCTCTCTAAGTTAGTTGGATTTTAAACAAATTTGAAATTTAATTAATAATCAAAATTTATATAAGCTAACCTCAACCTGTTTTAACTGTCCACTACACACGCCTCAAGGTGACACGAGTGGCATCCGCGTCTTCGGTGACACGTGTGACGTCTGCTGAACAAAAACTACCATTCATCTAACTGCCCCAACTACCATTCTTCCCACGAGAGAGAGAGAGAGAGAGGAAAGAATTCTCTTCCAAATGAAAACAGATCTCGCTGCTCTTTCCTCCTCCTGCCACCTTCCATGGCACCCGTTGATCCGACTAATACCGCTCAATCAACCCAGATTTCTGTCTCTCCTTACTGACCTGCTTCTCTCCTTCCACGATGCTGAAAGAGAACCTGAAGCTTCTGGAGAAGAAGAACCGAGCCATCGACGAAGAACGACTCCACCATTTTGAAGATGGATGGGCTGTAACTTTGGGGGCTGAGTCGGGTGAAGAGCTCAAAACATTTCGTTCCGGTGATGTCAGACTGGACGAAGCAAAAGAAGACCACAAAGATGACTATGTTGACAACAGCATTGAAAAAGAAGAAAAAGTGGAGCAGAAGAAGAAGGAGTGCATAAACGAAAACAAGAGTTTGAGTGTTCTATGGGATGAGAAGCTTTGTGGAGGTAGGAAAGATAAGGGGAATACGAAGATGTTTCCGACTTCTTTTGCTCTAGATGACGAAGAGAAGAAGGCAAAATTAGAATGCGAGGTGAGAATTGGCGATCGGACATCTTTTGATTTCATTGAATCTATCTAACGCTTGGGATTGAGGCCATATTGGGAAGATTATTTATTCTGCAACCCACACTCCAGCTAGGAATGGGCCAATCTTGGCTGGAAACTAAATGTTGGAAATGAGACATTGTTATTTGATTACTGCAGAAAGGAATTCTTTCTTTTATGTCCTTCATTTCAGTTATGTTGTTCGTGAGTTCTTACTGTTTCATTTTGTGTGTTCCTTTTTGTTGCTTTGATTGTGCTGATAAGCTTTTTCGTGAGGTTATAAACTTGGAAGTACTGCAAAGGATTGCCAGTTCTGGTCTTCCTGATGGAGGAGGTTGGCGTGCAACATCTTGGAAGGTTAATTTCAGCACCTGTACTCGCCTGTATATTCAGACCAGTCAATGCTTTGTAGCATATGATCTAGGCGACACTGAATTGATAGCGGTTAATTTTTTCCTTTCAGCTCTTCTACTTCTTTAAATTTGCACAAAACACTGTCAAATGATTCACTCATAAAGACATCAGTACTTGTGAATATCCAAACTATTGACAGTAAATCCCTGTGATAATTGCTTGCCAATTTACATGATCATGCACTCCTAATTGAAATGCTCCATCGGGAGGTGGGCATGTGGAGGAGAAACTAGAATATCTGAAATGAGCGCCTTCTTCAGAACAATGTTCTTGAGTTTAATACACTATAAAACTTCAAAATCACACCATCCTTGGCTAGTACTATTGGGAAAAAAAAAAAAGCATTCATCTTAATTTGGTAGATGTGACTGATTCGAAACAAGCATTTATTGGTTCTTTTTCAATTGTTGCACGCATCTAGATTCTCCTGGGGTATTTGCCTGCCAATCGAGATGCATGGGAAAGAGAGATGGCTCTGAACAGATCAAAATATGCCATGTTAAAGGAAGAGCACCTTCTAAATCCTGTAAGATGTTTCTTGACAGTGGAAAAGACTCTTTCTTTAAAATTTTGGAAATGCAACGTCTATGCGTGTCATTATTTTCATTTTCGTACGGTATGGCCAACCTTCATTGTGTGTAGAGTGTTATGAAAGCTCTGATTTAGTATGTGTGAAGTGCATTCCACCCATATGGATGCGGAAAATATGAATGCCTCAATCTGATGGACACCATATGGATGAACTATAGGCCAACAATCATGGGAAGCATACAATACTGACCATTGGAACATGCAGATTTTGCTTGCTAGCTGTGGAGCATTCTTCATTTTTCACTTAAGCTGACTGCTTTTCAGATCAAACAGCTACTGTAGTTTTATATGTTGTGATCTTCCTTGGTACAGAAAATGCACATGAATGTATTACCTAATATAGAAACATTGATATTGCTATTTGTTGAGTGTTAGATATGTCTTTGATTCCACATCACTTAGGTTAGGTGAGATGAGCTGGTAGATAACTCTTGTGTGGTCTCTTAACCCACAAGACGTGTTTTGAAAAACTATGTAGGCATAGTGAGTCTACTACCAAAGTGGACAGTATCTTGCTAGGGTGGCCCTAGATGGGCCTTGTTCTACAGTAGCAGTAGAATTGGGTTATGGATGTTGGATGTCAGATATGTCTCTAATTCCACATCACTTAGGTTAGGTGAGATTGTGTCAGTAGATAGGTCTCGCACAGTCTCCTAAGCTGCAAGACGCGTTTTGAAAAACCGTACACCGCAAGACGCATTTTGAAAAACGGTACAAGCGCAATCGGTCGGCGACCAAAGCGGACAATATCTTGTAGGTTAGCCTTGAGTAAGCCCTGTTCTACACTAACAATCAGGGAGCAGACAATGTTCTCCTAATTAGTTGGCCCTTCCACTAATTTGGAATATTGATTTAGACAGGCAGAGCTCACAAGAAAGAAAGAGAAAGCTGTGGTTTCTAACAAGCATGAGGGAGAGGATGGTGCAGATGGGCTGCTTATGAGACATCAGATTTCCCATGAAGATCACCCTCTAAGCCTGGGTAAGACCAGCGTTTGGCATCAGTATTTCCAGGTAGATAAAATTAGCCCCACAAACCACTTTTGATTCAGAGTCTGGGGAGGTTGCCAGCTTGGCTGCTAATGGTAGTGTCACGTGTTTGCTAGGATGAGGAGATTGCAGAGCAGATTGATCGTGATTTGCAACGCACACAACCAAACATGAGATTTTTCTCGGTGGATTCACCATTGGGTCACAAACACAGGGTACTTGACGTCACAAACTAGTTCCATTCTTCCAACATTGGAATGAGTATCAAACTAACTGGGCGTCGTTCATTTTTTCGCTTGGACAGAAAGAAATGAGAAACATTCTTCTTCTGTTTGCCAAATTAAATCCTGCTGTTCGCTATGTACAAGGAATGAATGAGGTCTTAGCTCCTCTTTACTATGTATTTAGTACGGACCCCGACGAGCAGAATGCAGTAAGAAATCCTCACAAATTTATCCTTCTTTTATTTCTTGAAGGATGATACGCATATGCATGTTTTTGCTTTAATTTTTTTCTCTTTTTTTTTCTTTGAAACAAAATACGACCACAAAACATAAGTGACCAGTTTTTACGAACTCTTATGTTAAAAGCCAGTATAAAATACAACTTAGGTTAGACTTGAGAAACATAAATCTATGTTGGGATTCCCTTTCCCGTTAATAAATACAGTAGGAAAAGCCTGCTTTCCTTTTATCATTTGCTTTTCCGATAACTGAATTCCACAATTAAATACAGCTTTGTATTGCAAAATGGAATTATGGAACCAAGATTTTCAATGAGAGTACGGGAAAAGGACTTTCTAAAGGTGAGTACGCCCAGGGGTAGGCTGGAGGATTTCATTTGGCTTGATGACTATTCATTTATTTAGGCATATCAAATCAAGAAACTGACTGTAAATTAAGATTCTGCGTTATAACCCCATTTTCGACTTAAATTTTCTCTTCTCCTTTTCAATTATCATTGCTAGCTCATTTTAGATTTTTAAGGTTGCTCTGAAGACTAAATCTACGATACATCTTGCTACATAAAGCACAAAGAAAACACTTGGGGGTATTATAGCCATATGGCAGATATCATCCCAACTAATTTCAGTGATGGCTTGTTTCTTACATTGACTTTTAATATGAACCTTTGGAGCAATAATCTTGCAGTCAAATGCAGAAGCAGATAGCTTTGCCTGTTTTGTCCGTCTGTTGAGTGATTCTCTAGATCACTTCTGTCAACAATTAGATAACAGCTCAGTTGGGATTCTCTCTACCCTTGCACGTTTGGCAGAAATACTAAAAGCCAATGATGAGGAATTATGGCAGCATCTTGAGACTGTCACCAAGGTAAGCGATGAATTGCATGGTTAGATTCAAAGTAAGGATGTAAGTAAAATAGCAATGCAAGTTCTTATCCATTAAAAGACAGAATGAATATCTGCAGCATGTTCTTATCCATTAAAATACAGAATGAATATCTGCAATACTGTATTAATACACATTGGCGTGCCCTTATGATTATCACTGCTTCTACTAGTCTCATGTTTTCAGAATCCAAATGCCATTTTGATAGCTCTAGGTATCAATTAAATACAGTTTCCATGTACTTTATCTGGTTGAATGAGTTTCTGCATGTTATATGCTGTGTACGATTCGCATCAGCCAGTCACATTAGAGTTTCCTGTGTATGGCACTATTCGACGTGTCAATCTTAATTGTTTTTGGAACATATGGGTGCACGAAATTAAATTTCAGATGTCTCTAGAGTCTAGAGTATGATAAGACGTGGTTGGGAAGATCTAATTTCATTGTGGTCATTTTTAAATAAGCATGCAACATTTTGCACATGGTAACAGGTTCAGGAGATTATTATTGGGGATGATTTATCATCTGTATGGATTGGCCTAACCATATGCGCAACCCATTGATAAATTGACTTTGCGCATAGAGCACAGTCGAAATCTTCAAATATGTGGCAGACAATATTCTAGGTGAAAATCAAGGATTAGAAACCTCAAAATCGACAACCGCAAAAGGGTTGGTCTACCAGACACAGAACGCTATTAGGAACTGAAGGAATCTTCCTAGTTCATGAAATTCTTATCACATTTGGTGTCACTATTTTTTCGAAAAAGAAAGAAGATCCCAATAATATTTAATTTTGGAAACCTTGATATATGCCCCAAATAAACTTATTGCCAGCTTTTCAGCTGAAAATAGGGCTCTTGGTTCACTTTCAGCCAATTTAGCTTCTTACAAAAGGAAGATCTCCTTGGCATACTAGGGTGTTTGTCATCAAATGTCATGTGCAAATATTAAGGTGTTGTTAGCAGTGTCTCTGGCAACCTAATGACTCCAGACATGATGTAAAGATGACTAGAAGGAGCTCTTTGCATAACCTAAAGTAGCTACATGATGTATTTTTTGCACGTAGAAAACTATCAGTTTGAACCTTGGTCGTTATATTCATCAATTAATGTTTGTCAACTCATCTGCATTGCTGAAAACCTCACACGATGCGTGCAATCTCCTAAAGATATCAAAATGGTTGCTGCTTGTTCTATGTTGTTGATGAAACAATGCTTAAAGCACTCTTTGAGGCATCTAGGATTCCTAGTACACTAATTGCGGTCAAATTAGCTTCACAAAAACTGCTTCATTATGCCTTTATTGAAAAATATAATCAGACACGTATGCAGAGAATCTGGATATGTGTAGTTACTTCCAACATCTAGATTGAGGACTGAAATTTTCCTGTTTTCTATATACAGGTAAATCCACAGTTCTATGCATTCAGATGGATTACCTTGCTTCTGACACAGGAATTCGATATCTATGATATCATGAGAATATGGGATTCTCTTCTCAGCAATCCTTTTGGGGTTCAGGTACTTTGCTGGCATGCTGGCATACTGATTCATAAGATTTCTCCAAGCACATGCACACCTCTGGACAAATTCTTATAGAACCTATTTTCACTTCAATTCATGCTTGGCTGACCATATGGCTTAAATAGCCTGATTGTCGGCCAGATCATTTACATAAACTCTGTTGAATTTGGATGTTTCATGACATACCTAGTTGGCTTATGTGGACTATGCAGGAGCATGAATAGCATGCATGTTATTTTTCAATGGATAATTTCTAGTGCTCTATTTTGGGTGATGCAGGAGATGCTGCTTCGGGTCTGTTGTGCAATGCTACTATGTGTAAGACGTGAGCTGTTAAAAGGTGATTTTGCTGCAAATCTGAAACTTCTGCAGCATTATCCCCTTATCAACCTAGAACATCTACTCCAAGTAGCACAGGACCTAAGCCCACAGTTTAATGCCATTCACTTATCTCACTGACTCAGTACAATTTACATATATGTATAACAGTAGTAGGCCTATTTGGACAAGAGAGAATTTGAAAAGAAAGAGAGAGGAAGCAATTGCAGCAACACAATTAAGCATTTTCCCTGAGTGGCAGAAAATTATAAGTGTGCTTCCATATTTTAGGACTGGTATCAACATTACCCATTTTAATTCCAACCTACCAGTTAAACCATACTCAAATATTTTTGCTAGATAAAATGTTTTCCTTGACTTTATGAACTACTGAAAACTTTTTATATTTTATGATTGTAAGCATTTTATTCATTGTGGTCATCATTAACCAAAATACCAATCACTGCTTGCCAAATCCTTAGATTAAGCATTGCACCCAATCATATGTTGTTTGGATCGTCCCAAAACGGAATGCTGATGTGGCTCTTGAAATAATCTCATTTTGAATCCTGCAAGACTAGAACGAAAGGTCAGAAGATGCCGGGGGTGTTCCCGGCGTAAACACTTCAACGCTCATATCAGTAAAGGAACTCTTTTAGAGATGATGGGAGAATAACAAGAGTTTGTATTTTGAGGCACATACCTGGGTATATTTACAATTGAGCGTGGGTGTGTACATAGCCTGTATGCAAGTGGAATGAGAATCCTTGGTTAGAGAAAGATTTCAAAAGGATACGCATCTGAGTCCTAGTCTCAAGGGACTGCACGGTACCTAAAAAAGATATCCTATTAGAGTTGTGATCTAACGTAGCGCGGTGCCAGCTGAATAATTGGGTATTTGTGTTACAGTTCCCTAATACCAGTCTCCCCTTAAGAAGACATGGTAGAACCTGTCTTCTTATTTGCTTGATCTTTTATGCATATAGCGGGATTGAGAGCTCCTTCCAGTTGGGCCGAAGCGGGACCAGGAACTCCT
>JAYJMB010017805.1:35497-48894 GCA_036873735.1 Pouteria campechiana
TTTTTATAAATGAAATTCATTTTATTTTATTTTTAATCGTTATCCCATCTCCCACCTACTTCTACGTGTCTTCATTTACTTCCCCCTTTCACCTCTTTTCTTATTTTCCATGCGGATCCTAAGTTTATTGTTACTTTCAAAAATATACTCAATTGTTGCTTAATATTGTTTTCAGTAAACAATAACTAGACTGTTGGAATTATTTACCTGCTACCTTTTGTAATCTTTTATTCTAATTTATAATCGTTTTATTACCATAGCTCCATTTTAAAAGTTCTCTCCATTTCTTTTATTTTCTATTCATTTAATTGATGTGATATTTATTATTATTGTTATTTTTTGTTTTAATCGATGTTGCCTCTTGTCTCATTTCATTCCCCTTCTTCTTGTTATTATACTTTTTAGTTGTTACTCCCATTTCTCATTCTAAAAGCTTATTATTTATTTTAATTTATAATTAATACCCTTTGTTTTATCCTATTAATTTTCTCTTCTCTTTTCTTTTCCTTTTCAACTTTCACTTTTCCCTATTTCACACATCTTCCCTAAAAGATATATGTATACTTATTTTTATATTTTTATTAAATATGATATTAAATTTTGTATTTTAATATTTAACTTCAAATCAAAAAATCAATGCTATAAGAACCGGACCAAACTGTTGGTAAAACCCGCTTGGCTATGAACCAATCAGCTAGCTGATCTAGTTTAAATTGATTCGGTCCACTAGTAAAATTTTTTAGATAGAATAAAAGAATAAATTAAAATAATGTAGTATAATAAGAAAAGATTTATATATTTACATTAATATTTAAAATTTAAAATTTTTAAAATTATATTATATTTTTCATGTAAATTTTTTATAAAAAAGGCTCATCCAGTTGTATCCGCCCAACAAACCAGCTAAACCGTAAACAGGACTGGTTCTGATGACGCTGCCTCACGTTAACACTCAAACTAGAGTGAGCCTGAATTTTTTTTCTAGTGTGAGCATGAATTGAAGGTTAGACATGAAAACACGAAGGTTCACCTCAAACTCAATAAAAATAATAAAATAATATCTCTTTCTGTCGTCTACTGGAAATCAGAGATTATCGTGGATATCACGTGCATCACCTGTCACACCTCGCGTCGGAGCAAGTGGAGGTTCATCGCAGGCATTAGAAGTCGCATTTACCGAGCGTGACGTGCTAAATGCGTTTGAAGGTTGGATTCCACGTACGCTCATGCCACGCTTGCAATTTCTGTGGATGGAGCAGCAACCTCGGTGGCGTCGTCGGATATGCTGTCACCTCAATACGTCTTATTTAGTAATTGGCGCGAGCGGACACAGGTGTGGCACCGCCCCGCCAAATCAGCCGATACAATAAAAGTTGGTAGTTATAAACTCGTTTCGTCGATTCAGCTCGAGGTTATAAAATTCTAAGAGTATGGACAGATCGAAAAATAAATTAGAATGTATGATCAAGAGACAGCTAACCGTTTCTTAGATACGATATTAATTATATTTGCTCCGCTCTGCCCTCACCTGTCACGGTAATACATCCGAGCTGTCCGACGCCAGCGCTAATTTCAACCTTGAGTCCCCGACCTAGCACATCCCAAAAATAGAAAAAAATGCCTCCTGATCCCGTGCATTAAGGCGATGACTGGGAAGATGTCGCCCCCATGCCCAGAATTCGTCGTTTTGTCCACGGTACCCCCCTAATGCTCTGCATTTGTCAGCCGTCCAATTCAACGGTGAAAACGGATGATTTGATTCATTATTCAAAAATCTGGATCCACCACTCACACGGACAGTCTCGTCTTTTCTCATTTATAGCACCAAACAAGCACATCGCATACCGGACACCTGGTCCGTGAGTCGCTGCAACGGATTCAAGCCGCTCATCTACTTCTCATATTGATAATCAACTAATATAGGACATTCAATTCCTTTTTTGGCTCATTCGATATCTTCGCAGCTTACATCTAACGTTAAGTAAAATCTCAATAAACACTTATGCTATTTTTAATTTATTGCACAATGATGGTATCATTTCACGTTGAACGGTTACGATTTCTAATATTATTCACGAATGGTCTAGATCGCGGCGTTGTTATCAGCCTATTTCACCCGAGCAACCCCCGACTATAGCTATCGAAAAGGCACATCATGAGGATAATCAACGGACCCTATTAAAGCAGCTCCGATGACGTCCCCCCCACTCCAACTTTGCGGTACTCGACCCGTTTACACGCGTGTATCAACTCATCCCCAATATTTTAACCATCCGATTCTCCAATTTCATGAATTAAAGCTACCCGTATTCCTTTTGGACGTGTTAACCGCATTTCAACGGTCTCGATTACGAAATCATTGGCTACGGTTATACAAAATGAAGACCCGCGCGCAATGTATGCAAAAGCTCGAGTTCGTGGTCGATGCAGTAATCTCTCTTTTAACATTTCTCCCACGGAACATCGCACGCGGATGGTTCTTTCCGTCCGACTCCTTCCTTTATTCAACTGCTGGCCACTTCCATTGTCCGATGCTTTAGCGGCATAGCTCCTCCAAAGCAACACAGTCGGATTCTCTTTACATTTTCTGACTCCTCAGTGTAAAGTCGTTGCCAGGTTCTCCTGAGGGCGGATTGTGTGACGGTGTAGACGTCGATTCTGCAGAGCAGGGATGGCTCAGATTCAACTTCACGGCACGCTTCATGTGACGATCTTTGAAGCAACCGCACCGCATCATGGACACGGAGGAGGTGGGGGGTTCTTACACAAGGTATGAAGGAATTTTAGCTCCAAGTCCCCCCTTTTGACAACTGCATCCCCCTTTTTAAGTTTTGGAATAGCTGCACTGCAACAGGTTTGCTGATTTGAGTTTGTGCGGACCCTCTTTTAGGCGCACGATACCTTTTTTTTTTTAATTGTTTGGTATTGCAGTAGCACGACCGAGTTTTTCACCAGCTGCGACGAGCTTTGATGGAAAAACGCGCCCCCCCCGCCCCCCCCCCCCTTTTTTTTTATAGATCCGCCCGTTTTCTAAGTTTTTCAGCAATCCCGTAGGACAACAAGCTTCTTCCAGAAACCTTCTTTGTTTTATAGGCTTATCTTTTAGAATGCGAGTCCTTCGAGAAGGAATTTCACATGGAATGTATTGCTAGATTTGCGGACACTATGATACTTGGCCGTGCGCTCTGATACTCGGGTTTTCCTTGGTATCTGCTGGGCTTATGATTCTGTGATATGGACCGTTTATCTGCTCAGCAGTAGATTCCTTGCTATTGGTAGCTATCAGATTGATGGATGAAAATTGGCGCTGTTGCCTATCCAACTTAGAAAAGGCGGAGATTGGTTGTTGAAATTTTTCGGCCTGGTCAGTCCATGGCGAGACGGAACAGATCAGCGGTCTGGATGAGGGAAGCATGGGCCTCACTTCGAAATGGCGTGTTTTCGATCTGTTCTTTTGATTTCTTGGTGCAAATTCATTCATCTTTTTAATTTTAAACTTTTTAAAATAATGTTAGCATGCTTGCGTTCATGAGATCTTTCTTTCTTCAAAAAAGGGACAACGAAAATTTTCCTTGAACGCTGATGACCTGCAGGTAATCATGGAAGATCCTAAAAATGAGTGGAAGTACATGTCGGTAAGGTCAAAAAAAAAAAAAAAATCTCAACTTTCTTACAAAAAATCAAGACACAGTAAGATAATTTACTGAGGTTTCTGATACTTTTGTCCAGTGTCATCAGGACCAGTAGTTGAACTCGTTAGGCATCGGTTCACGGTCCGATCGGTTCGACCGGCTGATTCAACTGGGTGAATTATTTTATTTTTTTATCTTTTTAGAAAAAATAAAAAATGATATAGAATGATTTTGAAAAATCTAAACTATAGATATTAATCCAAATATATGTATATATATTATTTTAATGCTATATTGCTTTAATTGATTATTTTGTTCTATTAAAATTATTAAAAATAAAAATTTTCTATTAAACCAAACGGATTCAGCTCAGTTCAAACTAGTTTTACTGTTCATTTCAATCGTTTTGAACATGACATCATCATAATATAATCATGATGACACAATTTTAATAATTTTAAAAATACATAAATATTATAAAATTTAAGTAGTATAATAATTATATAATGCAAGATGCAATAATTCTAGAGCCCAAGACAGTTAGGAACAAAATATAATAATCAAAATAAAAAAGCATAATTATTATTCATGGATCATGATGGTAAAATTAATGTTCTAATAACCAAACTGTGACATGAACCATTTTTATATTTGGTTCAGGATCGTTGGTTCAAACTCTTTTGAACGGTGACATCAACATGACATAATTATGATGTAATAAATATTTTTAAAATTTTAAAATTTTTAAAAATATAATTATATATATAATTATATATAACATGAATAATTGTAGATTATCTTTAAAACATATAATAATAGTTACATATCATAGAAAAAACCTAATATGCATAGAAAAATTTTAAAAAAATAACTCTACATACTATGATGATCAATTGTCAATGTAATCATACAAATTTTAAAGATAAATCTAATAAACTATTTAACAGTTTAAAAAGAATCAACTAACATGAAATGAATCATATGCAACAAAGGGGTCGTCGGTCGTCGGAATAGGTTAGCGAGTAGAGTTGCTGTAGTTATTGCTGGTCGCCGGAATAGGTCAGTGAGTGGCTGACTGACAGTGATGGAAGCTGTTGCATGATGGACAGACAGGCATTGCAATAGAGTTTTTCGCTAAGCATGGAGATGAAGTTTTATACTGCAATAGATAGACACTGCTACAACTATTGTTGAGTCGGGAGATAGAGCAAGCATGGCCAATGGAGAGCAAGGAGGAGCAGGGCCAGAGGGGAGCAAGCAGCGACAGTCTTTCCTTTCGACAGTTGGGTTTTCGTGAGACGGAACAGGGGAAGTTTTGGCCGGGAATAAGGAGGGGCGAGAGTAGGGAGGAGGGTTTGACAACTAATTGAAGGTGTGGCTAATGATGATCATCGTTGTGGCCGAGTACGGGCTACTAGTGGCTAACGATCATGCAGGGGAGTGGCTGAGTGGGTGGGTTTGAGGGTCAACCGCCAAACGATCATGCGACCGCGACTAACGATGGTGGTCAATTGGCTGTGTGGCCACTGCGAAAGGAAGAAGAGCATGGGAGTGGTCGAGTGGTTGGGCATGAACTAGAAAGGGGGTATTGTTTTTTTGGGAGTGCGCGGGCGGGAAGAAGGCTAGAAGAGTGGTCCTTTTTCGTTTTTTGTTTTTTATTTTAAATAATAAAATCGGGCTGCAGTTGGCCTGGACTGCCCGGTCCAATTGTTCAGTTTTGGAACGGTTTTGGTGAAAATGAGAGAATCTTGCCTGGACTGGACCACTATCTTTGTGATTCACGATTGAACTGTTCGAACTGAGTGGTCCAGTTTTTAAAACAATGGGTAATTTAAAAAAAATGAATTGAACAAAATATGTAACTATATAAGTAATAAAAAAAGATAACATGATTAAATAAATTGATCTTAACAATTTTTAATACTTTATTCTTCTCCAAATATATCTAAAAAGTAATAAATAACAACAAATCAACAATAGTTAGATAATTTTGTTCAAATATAAGTACCATGTTAAATATTTAATCATTAATCTATAAATTTAACTAAATGTTATATTAAAGCAACATTCAAAAAAGTAACATTGTTTACAATGACCACATAATTATTCAAAGATTCAAGCATAAATAAAGTAAAGAATCTAATTTCTAACAATGACAAATAACAATAAGTTGAAAAATTAAAATTTAAAAGAGATAGAATATGAAAAAAAAAACTTGCGCTTGCCTGAAATGAAACACAAAACAGAGATGCCCTAGCCATCGGCTCTGCTGCTATGACGCGCTACTGCCAACAGACCGTCCATCGGACGATTTGCTCCGTCTAATAGAGCCATCTCTAAACTCTGACACTGATGACTTCTTTGTAGCAATAGATCTCAAAAAAATCCAAAAATTATGGCTGAAGATCCTATCTTCTTCCTCGTTGCCGGTGACACAGTCACTGCCTGCTTCTTGTCCAGTGAACCAACCCTTTGTCGTTTACTTCTTTTCCAACAAGCAATCCTCTTACTCCCTTCGTATGTCATCAATGCAACAATATGGTGCTCCATTTCTAGCGGAATAAAAAACTCACCAGTGCCACTGCTCGTCAAAATTGAAGGAGATGTTAGAGTTAAAGAGTGTAGACCCATTGGTTTTCAAGCTTTCCCTTTTCGTTTATGCGCAAAGCCGCACATTACTATAGAGAGGAGAAACAAGAGGCATCAAGCGAGCTAGGGTGTTGGCATTAGTTTATTTATTTATTATTTATTTTTTTAATAGTTGAACTAGCTGGGCCACAGTTCTGGTGGTTCATGCAGTTTTTTGCTATCAAATCGGACCGGCCTCAACCAAACTGGGGACATGACCCGTTGGTGGTCAAACCGGCCGGTCTGGTTCAGTTTTAATAACACTATTATCTTTTGTACTTAGTTTGGCGTTTACTTCCCTTTTCTGTTTGTGGTCGTCAGGCTGCAGAATTAACTAATCTGGGTATATTGAAAGCCTCATAAGCTGAATAGTGACTATCGACTTCTCATGAGTCACTATTTAGTCACATTATCTTTTCGTTCCTGATGTAGTTGTTAATACTTAGAAATAGTTTTTTCACAGATGCATTTCCTTTGTAAGTCATTAATACTGCTGCATTTCGTGGAGTATTTATGAGCATTCCACTTCTTATTCAGTATATCATATCCATGTGGCCTTGACATGTGGTAGGATACTTGATTCTTTCAAACACTTCAATGGTTCCTCAATATTTGCTTTGCTGACTGTTGCCACAGACACGAAATTGTGACTATTATTTTGGGTTCCAAAAGAAAACTGTAAGTACCATATCGGGTATCTATTTTTGCAAATTCATAGACAATTTTGATGAAAGCTTCCCAGACCATAATGTACTTTGAAAATATTACATATGGGAATATTAACACCTTAGAAATTAGAGAGTACCTTGAGATTTTTGGTTCGACTTTGATCGTTAGGAGAAAATGCAAGTAACTTACAAAAGAAATTTGAAAAGGCTGTATTGCTGTGAAACTTCATTTTTATTGCACAAATTTTATATTTTCAATGTTTTTCTGGGTTTGAGAGTATTTTAAATCTAGAGATTCAGTCTGGTTAAGAATATCATTCCATGACATCATTGTATCTTCTTAGGTCTTGACAAGCATTTGATTGGGGTAGATAAGAATAGGAATGAGGGAGGATAAAAGGGATAGTTGGAAATGATGTACGAAGAAAAGAAGGTGATCCTAGCTGTAAAGTTAATAAAGACACAACAAATGGGCTTTTGGAATGGAAAGACTTGAGATTATAAAAATCGGTGATGGTGGTGAAAGTGGAATTTGTTGGGCTTAAAGAGGGTTAATAAAATATCACATCAGAAAAAAGTGGAAGGGGAATCAGTAAGATAAGGGGAGTGTAATGATGAGGAAAATGTAGAAGTGTTAAGAGTAAATAGGGGTAGGTAAATATCACATTAAAAAATAATAGACAGATAAAGGGAAGATTGCTTCTCCTACCCCTTATGTTTGTAACCAAACACAAAAATGCTTTTGTAAAAGTTTCTTTTGTTTCTCTTTTGGATGTCTCTCTACATTCCTAATGTTACAAAAGTTATTGGTCTATTGGCATATCCAAATAATCAGGAATTAGAAACCATTTTGGGATTTCATGCAAAATATATAAGCTTATGGTAAGATTGTAGATTTCAATGAATCTACGTAGGTATTTCGTTGGGTATGATACATACATTCATGCAGTTTCTGTTGTCTATAGTGGGTGAAGTTAATGAAAAGCACATGCATGATGAACCCTATAAGTCATTATAAATGACATAGGTTTTTTGCTGTGATGGATTTATACTAGTTACTGAAGGAGATGAAGAAAATCTGCACTTTGAGAGGCTTGCCTTCTATATTTTAGTTGAAACATCTAAAAAAGTTCTGGATTTAAGCTTCTTCCATGCAGTGAAATGCCAAAAAGCAATATTCTATCATGATAAGAACTTTCTTCTATTTGTGATGTATAATAATTTTAGCATGTACTTGTTTTTTTATTTCCAGCAACCCGTGACCGGACAAGGCTATTATAGCCCAGGTAAATTCATGTTTTTAGAACCATTGGGATACTTTGTCAATTTTGAATAGTGAAGTTGGATGGAAGCTCCATATAATATCTTTTGTTTCCCTACTTTTCTATATGCATGCAATTTCATATCTTATATGCTTTTACATGTGTGAATTTTCTCTCTCAAAGCTAGACATCCCTCTAAACTAGGAAATTTGTTACTTGTGATGTTTCCAAAAGCAATTGAACTGCTATGAAACCTTTTTGACTGTTCTTTTCTTCACTTCTTTTGAGTGTCTGGATTCTTGGTCTTTTGTTCTAACCTATGTCCTGCAAGTATTGCAGGCATTGTTCTATGATTTTCTCCTCAAAACTTTTCTTTTATGTGTTTGCTTTAGTTTGGTTCTTGATTTTGTTTTCTTGCTGGGAATTCGGCGAACAAGTAAAACAAAAGAGAAGTTTTATGAAAAGGTTTACATTGATGAAGTGTCAATTAACCCACCTGAAAGGCCTTCTTTTTGTGCAAAATTTCTGCAATTCCTTATTCATCTTCTCATTATTTTTTTGTATTTTCTTTCACATTTACCTTCCAAAATTCTACTATAGCTTGTGGAAAACATTGGGGAGACTATCGGCATTGGCAAAGGAGTCCCCAAGGTGTATGCAACTGTAGATCTAGAGAAAGCAAGGGTTGGCAGGACCCGAATCATTGAGAAAGAGCCCACAAATCCTCGCTGGTATGAATCATTTCACATATATTGTGCTCATCTGGCTGCTGATGTCATCTTCACCATAAAAGATGATAATCCAATTGGAGCAACACTTATTGGAAGAGCTTACGTTCCTGTCAGAGATCTCCTAGATGGTGAAGAAGCTGACCGGTGGGTGGATATTTTGGATGAACACCGTGAGTCTATTGGCGAAGGTGCTAGGATCCATGTGAAACTGCAATATTTTGACGTTACACGTGACCGCAACTGGAGTAGGGGGATCCGAAGTCCAAAATTTCCTGGTGTCCCTTACACATTCTTTTCTCAGAGACAGGGATGCAAAGTCTCCCTGTACCAAGATGCTCATGTCCCTGACAATTTCATACCAAAAATCCCTCTTGCTGGTGGGAAGTATTATGAACCGCACAGATGCTGGGAGGATGTTTTTGATGCAATTACAAATGCAAAACACCTGATTTACATTACTGGATGGTCTGTCTACACTGAGATCACTTTGATAAGGGATTCACGGAGGCAAAAGCCAGGGGGAGATGTGACTCTTGGGGAGCTCCTAAAGAAGAAGGCCAGTGAAGGTGTGAGTGTTTTAATGCTTGTCTGGGATGACAGAACCTCTGTGCCCTTTCTAAAGAAGGATGGATTGATGGCCACCCATGATGAAGAAACTGAAAAATATTTTGAAGGAACAGATGTGCACTGTGTTCTGTGCCCAAGAAATCCTGATGATGGAGGAAGCTTTGTTCAGGACATTCAGATCTCTACAATGTTCACTCATCATCAAAAGATTGTAGTGGTTGATAGTGAGATGCCTAACAAACAGTCTGAGAAGAGGAGGATCGTGAGCTTTGTTGGGGGTATTGATCTTTGTGATGGACGATACGATACACAGTACCACTCTCTTTTCAGGACCTTGGACACAGCCCACCATGATGATTTTCACCAGCCCAATTTCCCAGGTGCTTCAATAAAAAAAGGTGGTCCACGTGAGCCCTGGCATGACATTCATTCGCGGCTTGAAGGGCCAATTGCATGGGATGTCTTGTTCAATTTTGAGCAGAGGTGGAGGAAGCAAGGTGGGAAAGATGTACTTGTCAACCTTAGAAATCTTTCTGATATCATCATCAGTCCATCTCCCGTCATGTTCCCTGATGACAGGGAAACGTGGAATGTGCAATTATTCCGGTCAATTGATGGAGGAGCTGCTTTTGGCTTCCCAGAGAATCCTGAGGATGCTGCTAAGGTTGGGCTTGTCAGTGGGAAGGATAACATCATTGATAGGAGCATTCAAGATGCTTATATAAATGCCATTCGCCGAGCCAAGGATTTTATCTACATTGAAAACCAGTACTTCCTGGGTAGTTCGTTTGGATGGAAACCAGATGACATCAAGGTTGAAGATATTGGTGCATTGCATCTTGTTCCAAAAGAGCTTTCCCTGAAAATTGTGAGTAAAATTGAAGCTGGAGAGCGGTTTACTGTCTATGTTGTGGTGCCAATGTGGCCAGAGGGTGAGCCAGAAACTGCTTCTGTTCAGGCAATATTAGATTGGCAGAGAAGAACCATGGACATGATGTATACTGATATTACGCAAGCCCTTCAAGCAAAGGGGCTGGAGGAAAACCCGAAAGAATATTTGACATTTTTCTGTATTGGGAATCGGGAGGTGAAGAAGAGTGGGGAATACATTCCTCAGGAGCAACCAGAGCCTGATACTGATTATCATAGAGCTCAGCAGGCCAGGCGATTCATGATCTATGTTCATTCCAAGATGATGATAGGTATGCAGATTTCTTAGATTCTTAATCTGAAACAATATCTCATGACTTATGGTTTCACTTTTGTTTTGTGTCAATGAAAAATGTATAGGTTCTTTGATAATGCCTGTGGTGGCCTGCATGGGTCTACTCTGCAGCCAGTCCACACAACAGTGAGTATGCCTGCATAGCAAATGTAGTAAACATTCAAGCTATAATCTTCATTTTCCAAATAATTTTGGGCTTGTTCAGTCATAGACAGTCCTTAGCATATAGAACATTACATATTTGATAAGACTTGCATATGTCGTCAAATTTTTCTTGCTAGGGTGTATTAGGCAATAGGGAAAAGAGGTGAAAGTCTCTTGCCCTCCATCTTCTACTCCCTTTTAGTTAATGTGACATTTCACTGCCCTAACAACCATATTTTTTCCTCACTTCACTTATATTTTTAATCATCGTCTTTTATCTTTTCATCCAAAATGTTTATCTATTTTTATCTTTGTTTACTTTATTTTTTTCATTGCTTCTTATCCTATGGTATTAATTCCTTCCTTTTCCTTCTTATGTTTAGATTTCACCTTTTTTTTTACCCTTCTAGTCTTTCCCTTCTTTCTGATTTATTCACATGGGCTCCTGCACAGTGAAGCCCACTTTTATCAAAACTGGACTGGACCAGATGGTTCGACCAGTACCACCGTGATCGGTCCAGTCTAGTCTGGTTTGATATGACAAAATAACTTCTAAAGTTTTTATATTATCGATGAAATGAAAAAACATGAATTAAGCAATGTAGCCTAATGATGAAAGATCTATGTATTTAGAATGAGATCTGCTGTTTAAATTTTTAAGTTTGCTTTATATTATATTACTTTTTTTTTAAATATATCGAACTGGTTAATCTAGTTGATCAAACAATTGCACCAATTGAACAGTGAACTAGATGCTTGACTGGTTTAACCTTCTGTCTGGTTTTAATAATGTTGGTGGAGCCCATGTTGGATTGCTTGGATATTGCTCCTATATTTGCACTGAGAGCATTGGGTTGGTCGCACACATCAGGTTCAATGACCCTTCTTATTTGGAGTGAAACAATTATTCAAAATCTGCTCCCAATTGAAATATCTCATGTATTGTTTGTTTATTATTGTTATTGTTGTTATTTGATGATGAGGACCTCAAATCAGGTGCTTTCTTATGTTAATAAGCCTTTAATTATAAGGATCTCGGAGCCAAATGCTTAGTTGCCTTTAATTATAAGGATATCAGAGCAGTGTGTTTTCTTTTATCTTTTATTTGTGTTCTTTTAAATCATTGTCTCTGTGTTATTGATGTAGATTAGTTTCTGAACCAAACATGAATCCATGTCCCATTTCCAGCTCATCTCAGAATTTGGTTACGTGAGTTATCGATTTTCATAACCTCATCCTGTAACCTTCCAAGTATACAAGCATTGGTTATCCTGCTTTGAATAGCTACTCTGAAAATTATATCTTTGAAATGTTCACTTGGAGGAACTCAATGAAAATAGGAGCCTTTCACAAATAAGCTGCATTTTAATTGTTAAACAATCTTTGGCTTTTGATTTTTGATCTTGAAATCTTAGATTTAGATATTTGTGGTTGCAGTTGATGATGAATACATAATTGTTGGGTCTGCAAACATAAACCAGAGGTCCATGGATGGAACAAGGGACTCCGAGATAGCCATGGGAGCATACCAACCATACCATCTGGCAGCCAGAGAGCCTGCCCGAGGCCAGATCCATGGTTTCCGTATGGCATTGTGGTACGAGCATCTTGGCATGCTTGACAATTCTTTTGTCCAGCCTCAGAGTGTGGAATGCGTACAGAAGGTGAACCAGATTGCGTTGAAGTACTGGGATCTCTATACCAGTGAGACACTTGAACATGATCTCCCAGGCCACCTGCTCAGCTACCCAATCGACATTGCAAGGGATGGAACGGTTGTAGAACTCCCAGGGGTAGAGCACTTTCCTGACACCAAAGCCCGAGTTCTAGGCAACAAAGCTGAATACATGCCGCCTATCCTCACCACATAAAGATGGGAAGCTAGCGTTATGGGTAATTTCTTGCTTTTATCCTGTTCTATTAATAATGGCAGTAGGATAGAAGATCAAATCGTGGTGATTTGTTATTGAAGAGTGATGAAATATTTTCCAAGCTGCAGCTTCATGTTGCAGCCCAAATCAGTTACTGGTTGTATATGCGTGCTAAGAATGTGATGACTGCCTGCCTGTTGTTTGTGTGCATTACCTGTCTCTTGGATTAGTGATGTGTTTTTTTCAATCACGAGGAGCTGAAAGTGAATGGCTGATTTTCTCCTATTTTGTAAGAGGCGTCCCTTTCCATGATTATGCTGATTCTATCCTACTTTATTTTGTAAGGAGCGTCTCTTTCCATCCATGATTAAGGTGGTGTCTGAAACGCTTCGTTTCATGCTTATCATACACCATTTCGGGAGGCTTAGATGAATGTGATTGCAGTTCTCGAACATTTTCTGTGTCTTTATGAGTTTGGACGTGAAGGGCTGTCGCTCGTCACTCAGTGTCCAATGAGCAAATACAAACTGCAAACCTTCATTTCCGTTTTGTCATCATCAAATGACCCTTTTGGGGGGCCAAGAATGATCGAAGATGGTGACAAACAATGAAATCAGACCGTCGGAAGTCAACATTTCGGCTAAATTAAAAATGTCGTGATTGTCAAAT
>JAYJMB010017805.1:64449-85311 GCA_036873735.1 Pouteria campechiana
TAGGGATTGATCAAGGATAGGTTTATGTGCTGGTGCGGTTGTTTTTATGTTGCTTCTCTTCAGTGTCTGTCTGTTTGCTTCTGATTCCAACGCAAACTTTTTGCTTTTTCCTTCCCCTTTTTTACGTTTGGGGGCCGCATCGATTATTTATATAATTCAACGATGCCTGGATCGTTTGGACATGAGCTAGAGCTGTTTTAAGTTACAATGAGGGAGAGCAAAATAATATTTATTCACATCTAAACGTATGAGGCCTTGGGCTTTGGTTGCTCATAAAACCAGGACGTACTCCGCGTTGGGTCCATGTCAAACTGCCCAGTCTACAGCCCGGAGGGGCTGTGTTGCTAGCCCCTGATGAGTTTTGAGTCGACAGGCAAAGCTGCCGTGGCTGGATACATCGACAGCCAAATCAACTTCGGTTTTTCCATCTTCAGCACACACAGCAATCCAGAAGACCAGATGATCACTTGGTCGCTGAGGCGCTCCTGCCCATTAGCACAGGGAAAATATGAGGCGCCCTTGCCCATTATAGTAAATACATAAATATATTAGCATAGATTATAACATTTAAAAATACAGTAATGACATTATATTATATTATGTTATTAATAATATACTATAATATCGTATAATGTCATCGAAATTGTTAAATGTGCATATTTTGATTAATATATATTAATGTATCACTGATATTTATTACTATAATAAATTATAATACTATATCAATATATTAACACAATTTAATATATTAAAAAATGATGCATGATGCATGTCATTTCATATTATAGCCTAATTAATTTCTTAGTTAAATGATTTTAAAATTATATAAATAAATAATATTTAAAATACTTTTAAGCAAATATTATCATAGGTATTGCTAGAGTACAAAGAAATTGACCCCATGACTAAAATAGCCCTACATCTCATGTCATGTTTATCCCGTGTAGCAAACTTATTAATAATAAATTTAATTTTATAGTATTAAATTCATATTAGACATTTAGGCAGTTTATTCTAAACAAAATATTATGAAAATTTAATAACTGTAGAAGTATAGTATGATCTATACTTTTGAGTGTGAAAATTTTATTATTCACTGTTTAATGAAAAAATGCAAATTTAACTTTTTTGATGATATATAATATGATATGGGTTATATATGGTTTTGAAATTATTTAATGGCAAAAACATCTCCTTGCATGTTTTTACTCGATATGACCCATATAAATGTTTGATTTTGATATTTTTTTATTGAAGTAAAATATTTTTTAAAAATTTTATATGGTAAGATAAACTGATATGTGGTACCAATTTTTTTCTTTTTTTTTTCTTTTTTAATGGGCAGGAGAGGGAGGTCTCAGAACTACTATCTAATACCTGATTGCAAAGAAGATTACTTGTTGTGTAGTACTCTTCATCTCAGGATAATTTATTAAATTTTTTAAAAGTAGCTTAGTTGATGTCTCGTAATTTGAAATTAAATTTTGGTGGTGTGGCATTACGTACTTGGTGGCACTAGGATCTTCCTATGCGGTGCATCAGAGGATTCGTGTTCCCTAGCATGGGTGACCAAAAACCGCGTGAGAAAAGACCCCAACAATTGATATGAGACAATGCAATCAATGGCGACGTATACCATACATGACTGGGACCCGGTTGCTTGGCCTAATGTTCAGTTGGGCTACTTGTCACTATTACATTCTCCTTCTCGGTGCAATGCACGCTTCGTCTACTTGCTCCTTGTACTTGCCAAAACCATCTGCCATTTCAAGAGAAATACAAGTCCACGTCATTGTCTTGCTGTTGTTCTACAAAAAGGAATTTTTAACCGGGGAAAGCAAGATACTGCTTCCTATTTTGGACCATCAAGAGGAAATTCAGCAGGTCTATGCCACTACTTCGCATTTATCAGATGTAATTTGAGTTTCGAATTAGTAGAATTATTGTTTTTATAAAATAGACATCTAAATCAAAACAAATAAAAGTTCTATGCATTTAATTTGATTGTACTGGTGTTCTCAGCTCTAATATTCTTGACCATCTGACTGACCTAACGCTCCTGAATTGCATTCCTAGCTAGGGATAAGAATGGAAATAAATAAATGCTTAACATGGAGCTTGCACCCGTTGCCAAACACCTAGTGAGTTTGACACAGTCATAAACAGGCCTATCTAGCTCACGTTGGATTTTTGGCCACAAAGCAACAACCGCCACATATGAGCAGCTGCATGTAGCCCATGTACTTTATCCAGTGCAAATCGCCTTCCTCCTTTATTAAGATAATACATGTTTGCCTTCCACGAAGCTTCCTTGGCAATGACATTTAGACTCGAGAAAGCTCTCTTTTTCTCGCAGTAGTTTCCATCCAAGGCATGGGAATTCAATGCAGGTTAGCAACTCCGAAGGAGAAGTCACCTAATCTGCCATGCATGCACCAAAGTCATTTGGAATTTTTTTCTTTCTTGTTTGCTGCATCAGCTAATCAGGATAGTCTATCAGATCACTTCCACTCTCCATGGGTTGCTCTAAATTAAGAAGCCAAAATGGTTGGACGATCCAAATATCAATCCATCGGAAAAGAAAGCTGTGGTGAAAATCATTTTGGAAGTACACGTGGCTTGCTTTCCCCAATTGGACCACTGACGTAATGGACAATTCAGATGGCTGGATCATGCAACCCAATCAATCTCCAGTGGTTTTATAATCCATGTGGTGCTTATAATGCAAAGAAAAAGTATTGCGTATACCTTCTCACCATCTTCCATGGAAGAAACGCATCGACTTTTTTATTTGAATGTTTATATGCATGATGGAAACATGTTAGATAAGATGCAAATGGGAAGCGTTTTGGGTCAAGTTCCGCCACGCGAGCTTGAAAAATGATAGACAAGCAGCACCACAGTGCGAGTCTTCATAGGCCGTCCACCGTCCACCACAGCTTTTAACTTGTGGCGCCAGAGATTTGTTGTCCAATGCATCGTGTGCAATGCCTAAAATCCAGATTGGCTTGCAAATGTCTAATCTGATGGCTGAGATCTTGTTTTAAGATTATGAGAGATGGTGGCTGTCGACCCGCGGTAATTTTTCCAGGAATTTCATCTTATTGTTGCGAAAACTTCCTTGTAAATTGCTGGTGCAATTTTGCAACAAAGCATGCTTTCCAAAGAAATTTCCCAGGAACTTACTTGAGCGCATAGCTTCTTAGAAATCGACAAATTTATGGATACGAGCACAGGGTATCTGCATATATGCTATACATGAGTTTTTCGCCAAATTGTACTTCCCACCAGCTAATTTTGCTACGATTTGTTTCATTTTAAACAATATTAAATTTAGTATCAACTGGACTCTCCGTTCAGATTAACATGCGCTCGATCATCAGCTCGATGGCCGAGTAACAGACACCTGGAAAGTAGATGGCCGGTGCTGATGCAATCAAAGGCGCAATAATAAATTGCTAGCAATCGTTCACTGCTGACGGCGGGCCACGTGTGCGTTGCGTCAGGTTGGGATCCCCCCCAGGTCGCCCTTTCCACGCCCTTTATAGCCGTTCGATACCATTGCGTCCGTCGTTGTTGCGGATCGCACGGCACCAGGACGTTTATCCTCCCCGGCTGGCTGCGGCCGTAGCCTGCAGCCACCGCGAAGAATCTGGGGCGGCACGTGTCTGGCATGCAATCCGTTCATCAACTGCCCGAGGCATTTTGTTTCAGGGCCAACAACTCGAAAAAATTCGTATCGGAAGAGCAGGAGGAACATGTTCTCCTCGTGATCATGATACATCTGCAGGTTGATTCGGTAGTTGTGGAGCATGGATGCCTGTTCGTAACTGTTGGTAGGATGGGCCCCAATCTGATATGGTATCCCACGAAACTCTGTTGTGATCGAAAACAGCTACTGTTGGCAATCTAACACAGGCTCTGAAATTATCCCTTGATCGTAAATATAGGGACGATAGACCCGGGGTTCCTATATTTTGGATCGGAAATACTCTGGATTTATTGGATGTTCATCTGATCATGTGGACAGTCAAATCACGTGTCACGACCATTTCCGTCGCGCCTAAACGTTGTTTGTCAAAAGTGCCATCGAAGGCACCCCAAATAATTACCGTCAGTGGAGGGCGTTGGAGGCCGTAATGCAAGGTGGAAAGAGTATCAGTTGCATGAAAAACATGAGATTCGGATGGACGCTTCCTCGTGACCCAAAATGGTATTAGGAAGTACAGTGATGGATAAATCAACCCCCACAGCCACAGCTAATCCTAGCTGTCCGATAATAAGATGATATTTGTCGATGATCATGTCCAATTGGTTTGTGGCCTGGGTCTTTCAACACGGCACATCACATGAACAAAATGGGTCCGACCCTGTAAATTGTACGGTGCAACATCCTGGGTCGAGTTGCAGCTGCGGAGCGTGCGCTGGACGAATGAATGCTTTTTGTTTGTTAAATGCAAGTGGAGAGGTGTACAGAGTTCTAAAATAACACAAGTAGGCCCCGTGGACAGCCATTAAGACCATGGATTCAGCCCCCCTTTTTCTGCCATCCCCAACACAAATGTTCAATGCACACGTTACCAGGCCAGGCAGGTGCATGCACATCTCCATCCAATGTTCAAAACGGGGGACAAACGCATGAATGCAGGAGCGGGTCCCTTTCCATCCCACATGGACCTCACCTAACCTAACCGAGGTCAAGCAACCCAAGGTCCAAATACGCCTTGGCCCCGCCACCCCCATCCCACGGTCAAGAATCCAACGCTTTCCCATTCCCATTTTCTCCGTACTACAGCAGAGCACGCTCGTCCATGCAAACGCAGCTAGCCATCTATGCGCCGCCTAGCGGCAAAAATCTTGTGATAAACCATACAACTTTACTCATCCTCCAACAAAATTCTAATGGTTTGATCAGTGGTTTTCAAATCGACGGTTTAACGAGAAACTGGCCAGAGAATGAATTTCAAGGTTCTCAATAAAAAATAATGAATTGGACATTTAAACTATGCATTTATGGGCCGCTTATACATTGTAAATACGAATGCATGTCTATGAATTATTCTGCAGTGCAAGACCAGAACAATTATGCAAGTGGGTCCTTGCTGCCTTGGTTAGGACCTAACCCAACCCAACACAGATCCAGATGCAGTGTAACCAAAGCACAAGCCATTCAAGCATGCAAACCAAACTCCGGTAAAGCCTAACCCCAACCCTCACCCTTTATTAATCATCACAGATCTAACACCGATCCCCTTAACACTGGTAACTCCTTCCCAGCCAAAAGCAAACAAAACTAGTGGAAACTCTATTCTTCCTTTGACCATTGACTTATTCTTCTCCTCTCTCTCTCTCTCTCTCTCTGCGAAATCTTTCCGTATCCTTTTGAGCGTCCCCCAACAACGACAAGATATTATTCTCAACGGCTCAAAAAACTATTGCTACAAGCACCAATGTTTTGGTAACAACACGTGCACACTAAATTATTGTCATCTACGTTTTAGGAGATGGGAAAACCGGTCCGATTCTTCCGAATGCATCCTGAATTTTGGTCCCCTGGGCAGTTCGCGCTTTATTTAAGACATGTTTATGTTGATCCAGACCGTTCAACTGCTAGTTTTCACTGCAGCGTACCGGCAACAAACGAATCTATGCAGCCAACGAATGAATTGGTTTTCCACTGAATGCGAGCAGTTGAACGTTTTGATTTCATCATCGGTGATCTCTTTGCGTGAATCAGCGAGTAGGGTTTTGCTTGGGAATCCCTTTTCGGGCCTGGTCATAAAGCTGCTGAATCAACACGATGAACGGTTGCGATGGCATGTGCGTGCATTTCAAGTCCCACAAGTAACTCCATTCAGCCAAAAGATACATGGTAAGGCCCTAATGGCTTATCAACTAAGGCCGAAGACGGTTAGACAATGCCGCACGGCCAACTCTGTTGAATACTTCGATCGGTTGAAAAAGCATTCCTGCGCGCACTCTTCCAGTCTTCTGCCCAAACGCATCTCACAGCCACTTACCGAGACGGGAGTGGTAGAAACGCGTCTGGATTACGGTCCAACTAACGATGACCGGTGAATTCAATTGGTTAAATTAATTTTTTTTTTTAAAATAAAAAATATGAGAATGTAATTTTAAAAAATATAATTCATATATATTAATCTAAATATATAAGTCTTTTGTATAATATACTATATTTTAATTTATATTTTTATTCTATTAATAATATTAAAAATTTCAAAATATGTACTATTGGAGGCTAGACCGGAGCAGTCAACTAACCCTGTGCCTCAAGAGACAAAACCAACCATATAAGCTTTTTACGTTAGCAGATTTTAGGCCATAAATGCACGGTTGAAGGGATTTTGGGACGTGGATGATACTCCTAAGCTGTGCCTGTGGATTCTTATGGAAAACGGACAATACATTATACTAACTAGAGGTGGGGTATTACAACAAGCAATACAATGCGTTGATTGCCAGAAATATTGATGATGTAGATGTGCAGAAGCGTGTGATCAAGTTCATGCAATTGACACCAACAGGTTAGAATAGGGCAACGGCAAAATGCACTTGAACAAATGTGTAAGTCACTCGACTTCTAGTGCTAGGTTAGGGCGTTGGGGTTAGAGAATATTTACTTGGTGGGTACCTCCACCGCGATAGGGTGTCTCCTGAGTGTAATTTTTGGAACATCTCGATGCCAATCAATGTATGGTTGAAAGTTTTACCCAAATGATCATTTGGAGCCTACATGGGTAGATGATAATGAAGAAAATATGATATTAGTATTATGGGCATGACGATAGACATGAGTTAAATAAAATTAAATATTATAAGCTTTTGAATAAAAATAAAATTTTCTTTTTTAGTTAGTTATATGGGGGAGATAATAGGTGAAATTTGCACTTCTTCGTTTTTTAAATCCCTTTCGAATGATTTGATGTTTCATCACCTCGATGACTCCAGTTTTTTAGTATTAAGCATATTTTAATTATTATTTTTTATTCAAAAAGTATATTTATTTTTTCTTCATTTTCATTTTTTTTTAATTTTTGTGACCTGTTCTATCATATCATTTTTTAAAATTTTCTTCCGCTTTGTCTTATTTTTTTTTCACCGTTGTTTTCAATTCCCAAAAGGGCCGCATAAAAAAAACTTCATTTCCATGGGTCCATCAAATCAACCGCGGAATAAAGTCTAAAAATGTTAAAATTGAGTTTAAACTGTTAAGGGGCTGTACTCTTGTTTCAATTGGATCGGAATTGGGAGATGGTTGAATTGTATCGAATCACCAATCATACCATTCTATCGCTTGAAGCTAAGTGCAAATTAGCAAGTGATATTGAGACACTCTTGGGATTGATATCACAGTCTCAGTCATTCAATTTTGCAATAAACTTGATAGTTATGTAAATACACTGACGTGATTCTTATAAGAATTCCTTTAGTTTTCACTTTTTTATTAACCGTATGAATAAGCGACAAGCTTGGATCTGAACATTAAATGCAAGTTTCAATGTCAACGGTGCTAGAAAAAGCGTTAAACCATGTGATGGAAGCTCGTATGAGAGTTTCAATACAAATAGTGCTCCAACAATGTTAAATCATGCCACGGGAGTTCTTATCGCTAGCTTTGAGCTATTCCAATGAAGTATAAATTGTCCTCGGCATAATTATTTGATTTGCACTATTGATGAGAAATATCCACGAGACTTAATTCCAGAGTTATGGTGAGTTTTTACATCTAGCTTGCCAAGGTTATTGCGACTCTTTTATATCTAGCTAACTGAAATTTTGGACCTTTTACATAAAAGTGATCCTTATGGAAGTCATTTCTCGGTTCCTATAGATGTGTTGAGCTACGGAAGGCTTACAATTAAAATTGTATTAATTTATTAATTCGAACTGAATATTGATGAAGAAAGATGCTATATTAATTACAAGTACTAGATTAATTATTTTAGATTAAACCCTTCAACCCAAATATAATCCATGAGTTTAGATTACACGCTTTTAATATCTAGTTGATGGGGAAAAGATTGTGAGAAAATGGAAATACTGAAAAGTGAGAGGATGAACAGAGAGTAATGTAATGTGACGGAGGTTAATAATTAAAAATAAAATATGTAGACTCTTTATATAAAAATTATAAAATAATAATTAAAAATATAGATAATAATAAAATAAAAATATTAAATCACATAAAAAACCATAGAGAAAAGGGGTGAAAAAAAGGTAAAAGAAAGTTTTCCGCCCGTCTTTTTTCATTGTCAAACACACCTTTTCCATTTGCTGGGATGGAGGCAGGGGAAGAGATAGTGCTTGAATTCTATGTATAATACTTAACTGGACATGCTAAAATTGTAGGGGCAGAGCAGAGTGTGTTGTGATCGGTATAAGAAGAGATTAATTTTTAACTGGAAAAATGAATAAAAATGATCATAAAGGAGATTTGAGAGTTGAAGTTCATAGCTGAGTTGAAGAAAATTAAAGATAAAAAAAAAATGGCTAGTCTTGTTTGGATACCTGGCAACCAAGAGAAATATGAAAAAAAGCCATATTTAGAAGAGAAGAGAGATGAAATGAGGTGATGTTCAGTATAGGATGAATAAAGGCACGATGAATATACACAATAATAAAATAATATAATCAATAGTTAAAAGAATAGCTAATTATGGAAAAAAATATATTATTAATATAAGTAACAAAACTAAATAATATATCGTGTAATAAGACAGGAAAAGACCCCTTTTCCTCTCTCTTTATAGGTATTCAAATGAATTAAAGCTATATTAGTTTAATAAAAATGTATCCTGAAACAAAAAACATTTTTTACATTATTAGATATATTTTAAACACACACATATATTTATATTTATATTGTCTCTATTTAATTAATCACTCATGCGAGTTCTACAACAACTATCTCTTCATGTTTCTTTTATATACTTTATTCTACCATTTTTTTCTTATCTCTTCTACCTTTTTTTGTCTTTTGTTTTTTGGATTTTATTTTTGTCCAGGCATGTACTAGATTATATATATATACATATACACAAAAATAAAAATTGATATATAATTTTTATTTCAGTCCTATCTTGATATTTTATAAACTTCAACTCAATCATTAGTCTTATTATTAGTAATTTAGTTAAGGTTTCAAATATTATCTCAATTAAAAGCTCACATTAGTAATAAAATTAAAATCAATTTAAGAATGAGTTTTAACCTATTAAAATAATTTAATTATTTAGAAGGCCCTGTACTTTTAATTAAATATTCAAACTTTTCAAAGTTTTAATTCTATTTATAAAATTATTTGTATAAGATTTTATAATATTTTAACGATTGAGTTGATAGATTTAAGTAAAATTTAAAATTTATATGCATATATATATATATTTAATAATTTAGCCCATACAAGACTTTGATTAAAATAATTTTTAATATTTTTATTAAATATTTACTATTCAATTTAATAGTTAAAATAAATTTTATAAAATTATTAAGATGTAACTCAAACTGAAAGGATGTATTATTTTACTTTGGGAATTACATGCTAATCCGAAGCATACTGCTCCCTCGATATAAAAGGGGGAAGTCACCAGCAATCATTATCTAAAAATTTCCCTTTTTTTAAGTTTTCCTGCAGTATCGATTAATGACACGTTGGCTAATTTCATGACTGACCCGTAGGCTGCTGCTTTTACCACAGGGGCAAGCAGACCCCCTCGCTGGCAAACATCGGGCGGAAACATGTAATCAGGGCTTTAATTTTGCATTCCTACTACCTACCGTATCAAAAATCGCCTAACGCTAATGCCCAAATCGTTAAAAAAATATTTAATTAATTCATAACTTCATTTTTACATCATTGGACAACTATAATCCCTAGGAAGTGTGTAATCCGGCAAGTGTCCATTTACATCCGTCCAAAAAAATATTCCACGATAAGATAAATTAAATATAATAAATAATTTTTATTAATTTTTTACCCCATAAGAAAACGATTTGTCGGCGTCGATTCTACATATCTCGTGCCATAAACACAGAGAGGGAGAGGCAGCTTATTAACAGCGTCCTTCCGTCAGAGTAACAAGTGCCAGGAGCCCCACTCCAGACAAAAAGCGAAGCGGTTTCTGGTATTGAGGATTAGGTGAAGGGAATCAGGGAAGGAAAAGCAGTATTGGGACAGATACATTGCATTTTGGAAGGGGGCTGCTTCTGGTCCATCCACTCTCTATAGAAAAACAGGGATTTATCCCCTCTCCGTATTTTCTTCTCTTCTGTTTTCATTTCTTCCTCTCTCTCTCTCTCTCTCTCTCTCTCTCTCTCAGGGTTTCTTCTCTTTCTGCGGTGATGAGCTTGGGCGTTCTCTTCCTGTGATGCATTCAGAAGCTTGTGGAGATCTGGATCTGGTTCTGCTCTTCCTCGTCCTTTCGCTGGTTTTTGCTCTCGAACGAGGGTTTTTCGGTGGGAAGCGGTGCCGATTCGGATCTCTGGGGTTTCCTCGGGTGCGTCTATGCCGACTCTCTTCAGCTACGGAGGTAACCGTCGGATTTCTCATGCTTCGTGGTTTGGTTTCTGTTTCTGCGATTTTGCTCTGCTTTCCTCCTTTTTTGGCTAGATCGGTTTATTTTTGGACTCCCTGTGTAGGGTTTATGATTGGATGATTAGACTTTTGGAGTTAGGCTTTTAGATAATGATGGATTGTGTTTTGTCGTGGATCCTTTTTTTTTCACAATGATTTTTGGGTTATTCTTGTGCAGTTATTGGTGTACGCCTTGTGTAGATCTAGGGTTTTGCCTATAGATTAAAAACTATGATCGTTAGACTTCCTGTAGTTTTTAGATTTTGTCTGCCAAATAAGTTTTCTGTGTCTATTATTGTGTGCTTTTAATTTGTGTTCTGAATCAGTCGATAGAAGGTTGTGTATTTCATTGAAAATTAAAGGGGGATTCGTTGCGGTTAGTCACATGATTTCAGGTCTTGGTATTTTGTTCATGTATTTCAGTGGTCCGTTTTTAAATGGGATATATATATATATATATATATTTTCGTTCCTGTGAGACTGAGCTAAGATTTATGCATCTTCACTCAGTTTCATCTGTTCTGATTTGAAAATCATGTTCAGTTATTTTATTGGAATTTATGCACATATATATTTTAGATTAGTTCTCTATATTGGATAAAATTAGCAGAAAGCTTGAAAATTGATTTCCATTTGGATTTTTATTTTCAGGTGATGATGATCTCTGCCCTGCTTCAGGGGCTTTATACTCGAATCCCATGGATTCGGGTCTTTTCCTCTCTCTTGCCTCTCATATTGATATCTACTGCCCTCCTCGCAAGCGATCCCGCATCAGTGCAGCTTTCTCCTTCAAAGGAGATTGGACGGAACAAGAGAAGCGCTCTTCCATTGATGATCTTCCTGACGAGTGCCTCTTTGAGATCTTCAGGAGGTTGCCAGGAGCCCAAGATCGGAGCATCTGTGCCTGCGTTTCTAAGCGCTGGCTTATGCTTCAGAGCAGCATACGAAGGGCTGAATTCTGCAGCAGCAAACCTGGTCCTGTGAAGGAGGCCACCAGACCTACTTCAGATAAGGTGGAGGGCTCTTCTCCAATTTCTGAAGTGGAGGGTGAGGTCATGGCTGGAGGTATGAATGAGGGAGAGGAATCTGATGTCGATGGATACCTTACTAGATGCTTGGAAGGGAAGAAGTCAACAGATATCAGGCTTGCTGCCGTATCCGTTGGGACTTGCAGTCGTGGTGGTCTTGGAAAGCTTCAGATCCGAGGGAACAATTCCACCCGTGGGGTCACTGATGTTGGTCTGACAGCCATAGGTCGTGGATGTCCTTCACTCCGTGTTCTCTCTCTGTGGAACATTTCGTCTCTTGGGGATGCAGGCCTCTGTGAGATCGCTGATGGGTGTCAATTGTTGGAGAAGCTTGACCTTTGCCGCTGTCCTTTAATCTCTGACAAGGGTATAATTGCCATTGCAAATCATTGCCCCAGCTTGACATCATTGACCATAGAATCATGCCCAAGGATTGGGAATGAAAGTCTGCAAGCGATTGGCCGTGGTTGCCCGAATCTGAGATCTATCTCTATCAAGGACTGCCCTTTGGTGGGAGACCAAGGGGTTGCCAGTCTGGTATCATCTGCCTCCAGTGTCCTAACGAAGATAAAGCTAGAGGCCTTGAACGTCACTGATCTTTCTCTGGCAGTCATAGGCCACTATGGCAAGGCTGTTACTGATATTGTCCTCACTGGCCTTCAGAGTGTGGGTGAGAGGGGTTTCTGGGTCCTTGGCCAAGCAATTGGTTTACAAAAGCTGAGATCTTTCACAGTCGCCTCCTGTGCAGGTCTAACAGATTTGGGCATGGAGGCTGTTGGAAAGGGTTTCCCTAACCTTAGGCATCTGTCTCTTCGCAAGTGCCCTTTGGTTTCTGATGAGGGTCTAAAGGCCTTCACCAGTGCTGCTGCATCCTTGGAAACCCTGAACTTGGAGGAGTGCAACCAGATCACACAACTGGGTGTTCTTGGATCTCTTTCAAACTGTGGCGACAAATTGAAGACTCTTACGCTGGTAAAATGCCTTGGAATCAAGGCGACAGTTTCTGGCCTGGCTCCTCTCACTCCCTGCAAGTCCCTGAGATCCTTGACCATTCGGAACTGCCCTGGTTTTGGTTCTGTTGGCTTGGCGGTGGTGGGGAAATTGTGCCCACGATTACAGCACATTGACCTTGGTGGGCTGTATGGGATGACTGATGCTGGGCTCCTTGCCCTGCTGGAGTGCTGTGAGCCGGGGTTGGTGAAGGTGAACCTTGCTGGCTGCAGCAGTCTTACAGATGCAGCAGTCTCGAGTTTGGCCAAGTTGCATGGATGCACTCTTGAAGTTCTGAGTCTTGATGGTTGCAGGAAGGTCACAGATAGAAGCATGGAGATGATTGCTAACAACTGCCCTCATCTAGTTGACCTTGATGTGTCAAAGTGCATGATCACTGATGCTGGGGTCGCAACACTGGCTCAGGCAATTGGGCTTGATTTGCAGATCCTCTCTCTGTTTGGCTGCTCTCAGGTTTCTGACAAGAGCATGCCATTTTTGCAGAGTATGGGTCGATCTCTGGTGGGATTGAATCTGCAGCAGTGCAATCGTCTGAGCAGTGGGGCAGTTGGGCTTCTCGGGGAGCAGATGTGGAGGTGTGACGTTCTTTTCTGATCAAGAAAGGGATTAGAACACCATGGGACTCATAAGGAGAATTAAGAAAGGCAGTTTTAGCAGGATGGCAGAAGAATGAAAATAGTAGCAGCTAAATCTCATACAGTCAGTCAAGTGTAGGACCCCAGTTAGGTTTTTTAGACCCATATGGGCTTTTACTTCCCCTTTTCGCCCAGGACTAGGTTGTTTTCCAGGGACCTTGGCCTCTAACCCTCTTTTTTTGCAGGCTTCCATCTTTTACGCTAGCCTGTTTTAACACTTTGCTCCCCTGATCAGGGGAGCTGCTTTTGAGGCCTTCTGTTCCTGAAAATGCGGCTACCCAAGTCCTGGTATCTTTAGGTTTTTCTACCTATCCCTTTTTCTGTTGGGTGTCGTTGGGTTGCCCAGTGTTTTAGCCAAGCCTCATGCTGGCGGTGCAAGCGTGCGCGTGTTGCTTCAAGCTTTCTTCGGTCGAGTCGTGTATTTTTTGTCTTTGTTTTCAGGTGTTTGTAGCTTGTTTCAAGCCCGCAGGGTTGTGTCATGTTTGGTTGCCTTTGGGGCAGTTTTGTTAGTGCCTGAGATACACATGGGCTTTGGCATCGGCGGCTGATTCTTTCTAGCCTGCCATTACATTCCCTCGTTTGTTTTGGACGGGGGTTGTTTTTTCGCCAAGCTCTAGTTTTGCAGGCACCTCTGTCCCACGCAACTTCCATATATGAATATCAGCAGTGTGGCTACATTTCTTTTTCAGATGTTTGTGTATGAATGCATTAAACTGTTCTTTTCTGTTGCTATTTTCTGGCAATTGCCCCTTCGCTTGCTTGCTTGATGGTATCTCCGGTGCGATTGAATTATGCAGCTACCGTTCCACATAAAAAAACAAATTAACAATTGCGCGCTGTGGGGAATGAAGATTGTCAAGCTGTTAATGTGGGCAGAAGTTGCCGATATGGCCGGCCTTGATTGCTTCGCCCTGTAAACTCACACACGGTGTAAATGGGAAATGGTGAATGATAATCCAGAAGCATGTTAACCCATATATTTTAATCATTCTTATGCGTAACTAATGTATATACGGTCCCAATGGCAACTCATTAATTTCATTCTCCGTGGGATGCTAACCCCAAAATGACTAGAATTAGCTAATTAAGACAATGATCTGATTTTGACTTTGACCACCGAAAGGCATTTCGTCCGTGATGACGTTGGAATTGCCTTGGAAAAGGATTCAAAGTGACCCCAATGTCGATGTTGCAAATCGGCATGGAGAAGAGAGTGGCACAGATTTGAACACAAACCAACTGGTTATTTACGCCGGGCCTTCAATCATCAAACCCTCTCCTCGAAGTCCTGACTTGTCTGAAAGCCCAGACTTGCCAGTGATGGGAACTGCCTCAAGCTCTACTCATGACTGGACAGCATACCTAAATACAAAAGCCTCGTGCAGGGGAATGCTTAGCGCTTCCCGCTCAATTCAAAACGAGGCCGCAGTGCAAACTAGACCCACTTCCCTTTTAGATGGCCGTCAGGATTCTCTTCTCTCAAAGACGAGCTCTCCGCCACCGACTCCTCCTCCCCTGGCCCCTTCCTTCTCCCATCTCCCCAGTCCTTGAAAATTCCATTCCAAACCCTCTCCTTTCTTTACCTCACAGATTCTTCTCTGAATTGTCCCCCTGCGATCCTTCCCTTCAAACCATCAGCTTCGATGACGTCAACGAAATCTGCCGAGTCCTGAGCGATTACCGCAGGCCGCATCACGACATCGAATCCGCACTCGCTCCTTTTGCCTCCATCATCACTACCGATTCCGTCGAGCAGGTCTTGAAACGCTGCCGAAACCTCGGTGTTTCCGCTCACCGCTTCTTCCTCTGGGCCAGCAATTTGCCTGGATTCTCCCACAGTAGAGAGAGTTATCACATTCTTTTCGATATATTAGGCAGCTGCAAGCAATTCCCTTTGATATGGGATTTTCTTGCTGAGATGAGAGATGGGGGTGTCGAAATTAGGCCCGAGATTTTCTGGGTAATCTTTCGGGCGTATTGCCGAGCGGGTTTGCCGGCGGATGCCTCGCGCGCTTTTGGGAAGATGGGCGAGTTTGGCCTCGAGCCGGGTGTCGACGATGTTGATAAGTTGATTTCGTTTCTGTGCCGGAGCAAGCACGCGAGCCACGCTCAGGAGTTCTTAATGCGGGTGAGATCCGAATTTAACGTAGGGCCGAAGACGTACAGCATTTTGATTAAGGGGTTGGGTGATTGTGGGCATTCGGAGGAAGCGTTGAAGGTGTTTGATGAAATGCGGGAACAGGAATGTTGCATCGATGTGGTGGCCTACAACACGTTGTTGGCGGCTTTGTGCCGTGGAGGCAAGGTTGATGAGGCAAGTAAGCGTTTCCGTGAGATGGGTTCTTATGGGCTTAACCCAAATGCTTGCACCTATGCTGCCTTTATCCATGCTGCTTGCGAGGCGAATGATATTCATTCTGCTTTGAGGATCTTAGATAGGATGAGAAGGTATGAATTAGTACTAAATGCCTTCTCCTACAATTGCATCATTAGGCTGTTGTGTAAGAACAAGATGATGGATGATGCTTACAAGCTTTTGGATGAGATGTTTGCAAGAGGAGTAGCCCCTGATGTATGGAGCTACAATGCAATTCTAGAAGGGCACTGTAATCTTCGTGAGGTCAGCAAGGCACTTAGGATTCTAGACAGAATGAAGAAAGAATGTTGCCCACCAGATCGACATACGTATAATATGCTTTTGAAAATGTTGATTGGTGAGGGACGCATTGACCGTGCAATGCAAGTTTGGGATGGGATGGGAGAGCGAGGTTTTTACCCATCTGTTACAACATACTCTGTCATGATTCACGGGCTTTGTAAGAAGAAGGGTAGGATTGACAATGCATGTTGGTACTTTGAGATGATGGTTGATGAAGGCATTCCGCCCTATTCTTGTACTTGCAGTTTGTTGAGAGATCGTCTCTTGCGGTCAGGGTTACAAGAGAGGGTTTATATACTGGCAGAGAAAATGCGTCAAAGCACGTCACGCTCAATTCAGGAGCTATCGGAAGTGATGATCTCACCTCAAGCTCCACCCAAGGAAAGAGATGAGAGTCGTTCAGAATCAAATGGAGAAGATTGGAGCTTGAGCTAACTTGCAGGGTACATGGTTTGAAATGCTTGGAGGTGAATAATTTAAGTGGCCAGTTTGGGAGTTGATGGTCAACCTCTCTATTCACCTGTTTTGGTATGCAACCTGAAGTTGTCTGTCTTGATATTGCAATGGTTATGGACTATATTTATGGCTGTTAAGATCTTGTTTACATGAGCCAGTGCCCTGGACAGGTCTGTAAAAGGAGGCTAATTTCCAGGGGGAGAGCAATCTGTAAATTTTTGCCATGTCCTAATTTATATCTGACTCATTAGTCTTTTGGAGGATAGATACTGTGATGATGATAGAAACTGGGAGAGATTATTTCCGTGCCACTTGAAATTGGACTTTACACTTGGTGTCGTAGAACGAGGACTCAGTAACGAAGGTGATGCTTTATGACGGCAATTACCATGGATCACCATGCAATGAGTAGCAGGTGATTGATCCAGGGGGCAAGTTGCCAAGTCCGCATTATTGTAAATTTATACTTCACTGGAAAAGTTATGCTATTTAAGACTTTTGATTGGTGTGCATTGCAAGGCTAAAAGTTTTGAGGGTTTCACCGACAACATCGAACGCAAAGTATTTCATTGTTCCTTTGGATTTGTCTGTGACTCACTGCCTTCTGTTCTTTGGATTTATTCAAAAGTGTTTTGCAGGTTTTTTGTGACCCTTCCGTGCTTCTCCATTTCGAAGTAACAAGCATGTTGGTCATGGGTAGGGCGTGGATGGCTTGGCTTCGATTCATGCTCGGTTAGCAAAACCTGCCAATGGGTGGCTGTATTTGGTCTTACGTCATGTTCTGGCCGAGGAAACAAATTCAGTTTTTAAGGCACCTGCCACTCATCGCATTGAATTTTGGTAGTTGAACGAGGTATCCAGTGAGCTAGGTCAGTTGACCCAATTTCCAACCTGATCCAAGCCGGCCGTAACCACCTCCTAGTTGGGGTCCACAAGTAAAATCCAGTCTTAGTAAACTTGTGTGCCAAAACCTATCATAGCTGCATGTCTGCTGTGTCTGTGAACCCTTGGAAATGATCATAGCACCCATCCTGGATTCTTTCAGAGGGCAGAAGTGGGATGAGCTCTGTCATCTTGGCTATCCACCTGGATAGCCGAAAGCGAAAGGTAACATAGCTGGTGGCTCTAGATTTGTCACCATGGTCAAATAGCAGTGGGACCCACCAGTGATGCAACTGATTATCCTGGGGAATGGGGTGGCAGGCCTGAGGTTCCAAGTTCCAACACTAGTTCCGAAAAATCAAAACGCTCTGCTTGTCTCTTGTCTGCCAAAAGGACAAGGATATTTAAGGGACCAACAGGAAAAAGGGTGCACACCATTCCACCCTCTCTCCTTGCTTCCCACTAGCTTGATGATCCAGACCGTTGATACAATGTGAATACATCATAAAAACAAACCAACCACTAATTGGTGCTTTCATGTGTCGTGCATTGGATGGAAGTAACCAGGGCTATGCAACCACATTGGAAAAATCTCTTTTTTTAAATGTCGTTGCCCGCATGGGCTCCACCTTTCTTCCGTATCCACGCTCATGAACGGTCTTTCTCTGCCAGAGTATCAATGCAATTTCACTTTTCAGTCAAGAATCCAAAGTCATCTCAGTCGTTCACTATAACCCATGAATGAGTCTGTAACAGTTTCCAAAACTACATATCTATTTTTCTTTGAACCCTTCATTTCGATTGGCGAGCCACAGGCATACCTCAAGTAAGGATTCATCCCCAGTTCTGAATCGTGGTGTCAATATCGCCTAACAATCATTAGACGAGGGGAAAAATCCAGGGGCCATTCGTATCAACCAGCCAAGTTGTGATTGAGCTCTTTCTGGAAATTGACGTTTCTCACCTGGTTGCCAGATTGGATTCACTGAATTAGGATCCGACCATTGTACTATTAACTATTCGTATGATGGCTGTGATTTTCAGTCACAAGCTCCATTCCAGGAGGTAATGCAATCACAAAGGTCTAGATTTACTTACATGAGTACCATGTGTGGCGAGGATGATACCCCAGACACTTTATCCATCATCTTGGATAGCAGTGCACTGCACTGCCCGCTGGCATTACGAGAGCTTGTCTCCTGAACGGGAAACAGCTCATCACTGTCTCAGTTTCACACCCTTCTTTTCCCGTCTCAAGATTACGAGGTTTTCCAACCATGCAACAAGAGTTCCTCATCTCAACCTTTCACCTGGTGGTCCACAGCTTTAAACTGAAGGATAAACCGTGTGGTAGAAATTGATTGGCCAGATGTGCTTATAGAATAAAACTATAGTTTGGGCCCACCTGACAACTCGTGCAGCGCGCCAGAGTTCTAAACTTCTTCGAATTTCCATTTCGCTTCCCAAATTACTAACCTTCTTTAAATTTGCATTTCATCCTTTGATCTCTCGTTGCTCCTTTAAAAGCATCCAAACACCCCAATATAGATTCTATGGTTGGCGAAAGAAAGATAAACCTCCCAAATGGGCTAACTGCTAGTTCGGTCATCGTTGTCTTTTACCTTACATGTCTACTCTTCATACCAGGTAAAACTTCCTTTTTTTCCACCCGGAATCTTTCCATGTTCTATGACAGAGATCCAGACATAATCTGGATATGCTTTTCTATTCCCTGTATTATGCTAGATGGAGCTCTGAAAGGGAAGGAGTAATCTCTTCCTCGCGGCTTATTCATTCTACTCTTTTAACCACCTCAACTGTTTAAGGGCTTTTCGCTCTATTATTTTTATAGACGCCCTCTCCTATTTACGGACACCGTTTTTTTTTTCTTAGCTTAATAAAGAAGATCAGTTTTCTAACATTCCAGCAGCAAATATAGATGAAAGCGGCCAAATGAGAATTATTTCATTCCAACATTTTGTGTTGGTTGATTTCAGACCATGACTCTTTGGTTGCAAATGTGACATATTTTCAACATTCACTACAATATCCCATATCCGCCAGTGATATTATGGAAAGCTGAATTGCCAATCAAACGATCCGAAATTTTCTGTTATCTTGTGGGGGAAAGACTCCACTGAGCCTCGTTTTGCTTGCCATTGAGATTCTTGGTTTTTGTTTGATTGAGTGCAGGTGTATCAGTTGAAAATAGCAAGCAAAAGAAACAGATAATAGGCTCAAGACCACCTTTGTGTTCCAACAGATGCTTGAGTTGCAAACCTTGCATGGCTACCTTGGTAGTTCCTTCTCATCGAAGGAGTCCTACATCTCTGTCAAAGGAAGAAGATCAGCAAGGTGAAAGCTACTCTCCCCTCTAATGGAGATGCAAATGTGGGAATAAACTCTTTCGACCATGAAATGTGTATTCATTAGCCTGTCGAAGATATTGCGAACAACATGTAATTAAAAGGCTAGCTTTCTACTGGAATAAACTCCTAACTGACGTTTGCAGTTTCAGATTTCGTTGCACATGACTAAACAACCTAAGTCTACCTTTAAATTTATTTAATTTTTAATTTTATTTTTGACTTACAATACGTTTACCTCAACATCCTCATTTCAGCTCTACTCATTTCATGAACGTGTTATTTTGGCCTACACAATGATTCCTTCTATTTTATTGTGGCTACAAACCCTAATGATCGAGAAGCAAGGCAAATGCCCACGTGGCAGGCAGTGTGAGATCCTAGCCACTCATCAGATGGACACGACAAGGATCAGCAAAGAACGCTACAAAAGTCATCCAGCGGGCTGTTGCGTGAAATGAATTGACTGCACCAAAAACGAAGGCAACTTGGGTAATGCTGGATGTACCAAAATTTAGCCTATTTTCGTGAGTCCAGGCCAGGCAAGAACCTATTCTTCAGATAAGCCAAAACTAGAACAAGTTCTCGTGCTTGATGTATTTATTTTTCCATCCACCTATGGTACTTGACATGGCCAGTGGGTCAGCTTTGGGACGGATGACATGTTACCCATTCATGCAAAAACCAGATCGAATGCCTGAAACCGGACAGAGATACTATTAGAGGTGCTAGCTCCACTTTTCGGAGTGTCCAAGCTACATTCAAGGTGTAAAGACTAGAATGGGCTCCGATGGGGTTCAGCAGTTAGGAAGAAATCTCCACAGCAACATCCTCTGAAAGTGATAGCATTTATGCTAAACAGTGTCAAACAGATTTATACAAATACAGGGTGACTACCAAGCAACAACAGCACCCTAAGCCTCCGCTCCCAGATAATACGCCATGATGCCCGATACAGCATTCTAACAACACTGCAACCACTCGGAAACAACTTCCAGACGAAAACTCCTAAAACATTATGTTGTATATAGATAGCTTGGAAATATAGGGCCTTGATGGTAACATGACCTGAATATGGTCCCAATGGATCAGTAAAGACAAGAAGAGCCAATTTTCAGTGGCTGTTACATGAAGTGAGCAGCCCTGATACTGATAGGGCATTTATCTCCAAGAAGAGTCCATGAAGCCAACGCCAAGAAAATCTACAGTGGCAGTGCAGGAACATGGCTCA
>JAYJMB010017806.1:0-43522 GCA_036873735.1 Pouteria campechiana
CACTTAAAAATCCCTACTTTCAATACCTTGAATTTTGAGGCAACTGAAATAACTGAAGCTTGCCTTCCAAAAGAATCAGGTAGGAAACATTCGGATGCAAGTATTATTAGATGGTTTAGGAGGACAACGTACCCAAGGCGGATCCATGGAATAGGCTTGAGTGTGTTGAGGCATCTTGCCTTAAAATCAAGCTGACTCCCATGCCTCTGGGGATCTCTGCTAAAAATATTTCCAATTTTGATGTTTGGGATGTGAGCTATCTTGTGCCAATCCTCTCCTGTCTCCTTTTCGCATCGTTTCTCTAATTGAGGGCAGCAATATATGTTTAAGTATTGGAGATTTGTTAGGTTTTGAAACCCCGATGGCAAAGACACCACATTAGGACAACTCCAAATTTCTAGAGATCCAAGAGATGAAAGATTCCCAATCCACTCAGGCAAACACGTCACCTTATGACAGCCCAAGATGCAGAGAGAGTGGAGGGAGGTGAGTTGTTTTATATCCTCAGGCAATGAACACAGATTTGGACAATTACTGATGGTCAAACTTTTGAGTGCAGTAAGTTGGTGCATTCCCCAAACGGAACTCCCCAGATTTTCACAGCCCTGGATGACAACATCTGTAAGAGAGGTCAAGCCATGTAGTCTCAAGGACGTTAGACTATTGCAATCATAAATCCATAAGGATTGAATAGAGGTGCGGTTTTGCCACTCCGCCGACAAGAACGATAACAGCTTACTGCAATAAATAGACAGACACCGAAGAGCAGTAAGGTTTCCAAGCTCCCGCGGCAAAAACTCAAGCTCGCAGTCTTTAATTGTAATTACAGAGAGATGTGTCTGGTTCTGGAACCAATCAGCTGGCAGAGATTCTAACTTGTCTATTTCAACTGAGGAAAGCGAGCGAAAGGAGGGAATTGCTGTCAACTTTGGGCATCCAAGTATATATAAACTCTCAAAGTGAGTACCACAGTCTGATGATTCTGACCATTCCTCTAAATTCGGCATGCCTACCAAAGTTAGGCTTTCCAATGAAGGAAAAGCCCTATCCCCATAGAAATGGCTGCCAATGCATCTCAAAGCATCCATTCCACCTATGCAAAGACGCTTCAACAAAGGGAACTGCCCTAATGGGGGGAGCTGTTCCCATCGCCTACAATTGCTTAGTGATAGAGAGACCAGATTCGGAAGAAAGGAACAACTCATCCAATTTGGAATTCTTTCACCATCATAGTTTTCCAGCTGCAACTCTTTGAGATTTGGGTGTGGCTGGAGGCCTTCAAGAGTTTCCTCACTGCGTCCTCTCATATTAGCATCAATATCAGGGCTCCATGAAAATCTTAATCTTTCGAGGTTTGCCTTTTCACTCAATTTTGCTTCTCCTGCATTTTCTCCACCCCTCACATTCTCGAGCTTCCGAATATTCAATCCTCCTCTGAGGTTTAGGCCTTGCAGTTCCCGTATATTGCATCCACTCTCTTTACCCACAATGAACACTGACAGCGTCTCAAGAAATTTTAGCTCTCCAATCTTAGCTGGTGTACGAATCAAAGATTCCCTTCCAGTAATTATGACATGTCTCAGGCTGATCATTTTCCGCATGTCCCTCGGTAACTGAGTCAATGAATAACTTCCTGTGATTCTCAATGTCTGCAGATTGTGGAGCTTGGTGAAGGACTCTGGTAAGATTTTCAAGTAGGATAGGTGGAGGTACCTTAATTGCTTCAACTTACTGATTGAATTTAGCGTATCCTTAGTTAGAATCATATAATTTAAATTTAACACACGCAGGCATGGCAAATGGATGGAGAAATTATGTGAGAGCCTAGTAGTCTGGTTTGCAAGCAGCAAGATTGTCCTTAATTTCTTTGCTTTATTTGACGCCATCAGTGCTTTTGCAGTTGCTTCCATATGGTTCGGCACCAAGGAAAAACGGCGACATCTACTGGGAATGCCAGTCACGCTACCTTCCCCAACAATTGAACATGCATCTCCTGAAACAGACAACGCCAGATCATGCATTAGGTCATGCATTTTGCAACTCACTATATTTCCTTGGTCATCTTTCCAATGATCTTGAAAGAAGGACCGCAACAGTAGATTGTTGAAGTAGTTTCTACCAATGTCTTCCATTGGCTTGCTTCCTTGAGATGGTTGAATGAAACCTTCCGCCATCCACAACAGTATGAGGTCCTCCTTATATATTATGTGATCTTTTGGAAAAACTGAGCAATATGCAAAGCATTGCTTTAACTGTGATGGCAGATGATAATAACTCAATCTTAGGGCAGGTAAAATTTGATTCTCCTCTTCAGGTATATTCCATATTTCATTTTCTTTTACATATTGCCACTCTCTTTCCTCTGTTCTGAAGCGCATCAAACTTCCAAGCGCCTTTGCTGCCAAAGGAACACCACCACACCTCTTCACGATTTCCTTGCCAAGAACGACAAGGTTTGGATGATTTTCTTCCCAGCCTTGTGCAAAAGCTCGCTGCTTGAATAGAGACCAACAATGCTCTTCCGAGAGCCTTCCGAGAGCCAAATGGTATTGAGGAAGAGTACCCATAATTGAAGCGACTTTTTCACTGCGAGTGGTAACTATGATTTTGCTGCCTGCTGCACCTCCTCGAAGAAGTCTCTTCAACCTCTCCCAATTATCAGGATTTTCGTCCCACACATCATCTAAGACAAGTAAAAACTGTCTCCTGCTCAGCTTCTCTCGAAGGCAGAGTTGCAAAGAATCCATGTTTTCAAGGTCACACTTGCTCTTAGTAGCAGCTTCAATAATTTTTTTTGTAAGCCTCCCCACATGGAAGTCATCAGATACACAAACCCAAATTCTGAGATCAAAATGGACCTCCACCCTTCCATCATTGTATACCAACTGACCAAGTGTTGTCTTTCCCAAGCCTCCCATGCCTGTGATAGCAATGATTGAAACTTCCACCTCATTACCTGTATTGAGCAATAGGTTCACTACCTTCTCTTTATCTTCTTCCCTTCCATAAACATCTGAATCGATTACAAAGGAGTCAGTTTCCTCGTTACTTGTAATCTCTAAGACCCTTTTCCCTTCCCTCAAATGGAATTTTGACCGTTCCTCAGCTATCCCATCCAGTTTCCCTCTGATCTCCTTTATCTTATGTGCCATACGCCAGTTGAAAACAACTGGGTTGGAAACTGAAAAGAAGTCACGCACCTTCTTCGTAAATTGCCCCTGAGTCTCCACCTTCCTTCCTAGAGCTTCAGCCTCGAACTTATCCAATATGTCTTCTATATCATAAGACACGTGCTTAAGCTTTTCCAGCCAATTCTTGACATCCTTATCTTTCAGTTGCTGCTGTTCTGCAACTTCAAGCACGGCTAGTATTGTGGATAAAGTGCTTCTTAATTTTTCAATGTCTTCACGAAGGCCCCTGAGCAACAAAAATTCTTCCAAGACTGGAGAGGCTAGTTTATCAACAACTGCTTGTAGAAGAGGCGACAAAGCTGCTTCAGCCATTCTTCCTAGCCAAGAAATCACAACGACAAAATGACTTGAGATGTTCAAAGGCATGAAATGAGGGAAGAAAATGATTCCAAGACTATAAAATAACTGCCTAGGTCTGTTGCATCGAATCTTGGGTCACTGTTCTTGTAGTGAGCAAATGGGTGTTAAGCACAGTTGGTACTGGGACGATTGGCTGTGTCCAGCTCACTTGGGACAATGTCTTGTCTCCAGTTCAATTTGAATAACATCGTTGATGGCAATGCATGTGGTGAATACACAGCAAACCTTGAGTAAATTTAAATAGGATAAGCTATCACATCCATGTATCTAAATAATAAACCCACAATAACACAGGTGAAGTGTCTGTGATTTCAATCCAGAGGTGAATTTTTCTGTCATTAAGGATTGCTTTCACTTCTGATCATGTATTAATAGTACTACTGATAATCATTCTATTGCATTATTATGTATAGCTTTCACGGGCTTTATCATAAATAACTCTGATTGTTGTTGGACGGTACCAATTTACTCTGCAGCAGCAGGTGTGGGATGTGGATCCAAGTGTCCTGGTGTCCTCCTACTTGAGATCTAAAATATTACGATAAATTGAGACAAATGGGGCAAAGACTCCTGTTTTTATCCCTCTATTCCCTTTGATTGTTGTTTACAAGGATGGTTGTTAACTTAATTTCTTCCAAAGGGGTCTCTTTCTTTTTCTGCCAAATCGTCACAGTAAAATTGGTAGAATTTGTTTCGTTGTTCTTTCTCAACTTTTGGTGTTTCAAAACAGCAGGATTGCCTTGGTAGCGAAAGTAACTTCATTGAAGATTTGAAACTTCATCATTATTCTTTGAACACACACAATCACTATTGACTGAGAATATTTCGTTCTTTTCGCAGATCGTTTCTAATTTTTCAATCAACTTAAGCTAACTTAAGCTAGGATGGGATCGCTTTTTTCAAACAAACATACCATTAGAGATATAAAACTTAGAAACAGGCTGACAAAAGCTGTATGACATGGAATAGCACAAAACACATGATTAAAACAAGCTATTTATTATATTAGCAACAACAAACATTATTAAATAATAAACTGCGGAACATGCGGCGTATAAGAAGTTCTTGGCAACAAGGAGTAACTGTATCTTAACATAAATAAATTCAGGTAAGTAACGACGCCCAAATGAATTGATCAGGAAACTAATTACACAGATTAAGCTGAGACAAAAGAGATCCAAAATTCTTGAGCAGAAAGAAAATTATAATCAAATAAATTCTAGACAAATATGAGCAATACCTTGATGGGGAGAGAGAGAGAGAGAGAGAGAGAGAGAGAGAGAGATCTGCCTTGAAAAAAAAGCAATTAGCGGACCCTGTTAGATCAGCCTATGGATACGAAGAACAGATTTTGCTCTCACTAAAGTGGAAAACTAAATAAAATTCTTAGCAGGCAGCCAAAAGAGCTTTAATTGCACCTTCAGATACAATTGCAGAATGCAGGGAGATGCAAATGGAGAAAGATAATGGAGAGTCACCGCTGAGACAAGGGAGTGGTAAAGTCAAGATGACACTGACTTGGTGGGACCGTTGCAGGTTTGCTTGGCAAGTGTGAGATGTTTTTCTTTCAAGTACTTCCACGAAAACGCGTTGTTTGACTTGCTCGTAGCCTCAATTCTCTAAGGAAACTTATCAGAAGCTGTCACTTCTTTTCCAAAGTTGTTGAAGCAATTAAACCCAGTAGCCCTGTCAGCCATCTTATGCGCTGATGGCAATTCTGGCTCTGTTTGGATAAATGTGTAAAAGAAGTGGAGAAAGTGGAACAGGTAAATGATATATAATTTTAAAAAATGATATTGTCGATATGACAGGGGTGATATTAGCCATAAAAGATGTGTTTGTTTTAATGTTAAAAAGGGCGCAAAAGCTTTATAAATGCCAGAAAAGTTGCCCCCCCAAAATTAACTTTTTACCACTCGTATTTGATATAAAATGAAAAGGATGAATTAAATGTGTACAATCTCCGTGGGACTCATCAACAATAAACTAAGGCCAGATTGAGCGGCCTTCTCATCACTGCTCTCAAAGGTCCAAGCCCACAGATCTACGGGGAAGGAGCTGGTCTCCCTTAGCTCTTAACTTGTCTCCTTGAGGTATGAGCTAGCTCTCGGCACCTAGATTTCCCGATGAATTGATGCCCTTGCTACACTAAATGTTGAAAGATTGCCACTATGGGAAGAACTGCATCAAAATTTTAGGATTAGATATATAGTAGCGTTAAAAGATGAGTCACTTCAAATAAAAACAACAAAGCCGCTCCTCTACTGAAGAAGTCGATGAAAAAAGGCCTTTTCTTGTGCAAAAACCTGAGAAGTTTGCTAAGAAAGAAAGGTAGATAAGTAAACAACAGCAATTGATGCATATATATATATATATAGAGAGAGAGAGAGTACCATTTAATGTAGTTAATGATGAAAATTTTATTGCATTTATGAAGGTTGTTGGTCATTATGGGCGCAACGTAAACTACCTAAGTGACCATAGACAAGGAATTGAAGCATACAAATAATTTAAACAAGAGCAATTCAAGGAAGAATGTGCTAGAAATGAATGCTCTGTAATTTAGTAAAAGAGAGAGTAATCTGATAAATGTTTTAGCAAATTGTTGCAGGGGAATAATCCTGCGATGCAGTCATTACATGGTCAACTACCACGGAAAAGAATGTGTGATGGACTTGTGCTCCTAACTGCTGACAAGTGAAAACCTGTGTAGTGTAGAAGTGAAATAAGATAATTAGTACGAATATCATTGAAACTTGCAAGGACCAGTGGTCTGATCTGTTAACCATTAATTAGCACTTGGCCTCTCTTGCATTGAAGGATTCAGTAGGAATTTTGCCCAAGTCTATGTGGGCCTCCTAGAGCAGTCGGACCAGCTTTGGGTGGACCCGTTCATTCCCACTTTTAAGTAAGCCTCAAATAGGAATCTCTGCTCGGTTAGATTTCTTAACTAGGAGTGTGACTTGAACTCATAAAATGCGTTCTCCTCAACCTTAACTCTAATTTTATTTGTAAAACTTTAACTCTAAACCTAACTCTATTTGTAAAACTTCAACCCTAGTCCTAACTCTATTTTTGAAAATCAAGTTTGAGTTGAATTTCGAGTTGAAATTCAAGCTAATGAAAATCTAGTGACGGTCTAATTGATTGAAATATCATTACTTAAATTGCTCATTTATGTCTTATACTAGATGAAAAATAGCATACCATTCAATCATTGAAATTATCCATTTATGTTTCAAAGTTTAAATTAAATAGAAAACTGTCAATCCATGTTTTAAAGTTCAAACTAAATAAAAATTTATCCATTCATATTTCAAAGTTTAAACTAAATTGAAAAAAACACACCATTTAATGTTAATATATTTTTTTATATAAAATATTTATGTTAAAATCGAGTTTAGGTTATTATGGGTTCGAGTTAACCCCAACCCTATTCTACATAGAATTTAAATCAAGTTCGAGTTAGGAAAAGTAAAGTTTCAACACCGCTCAAATTCAGGTTCAGGTTAAACCTGACCTAAATTTCACCTCTAGTCTTAACTAATATTTATGATGCTCACATGCCCAAGCCCGTCTAAGGGTGTGTTTAGCCCAACGGTACGACAACATTAACATGCTTTTAAATAGACTAGCGTACCTTTTGAGGAAAATACTATTGTTTAATTATAATATAATTACACTTTTTAAAAACTATAAAAGTTAATTTTTAGCATATACATCGAAGCTCTTATTTGAAGCTTTTTCTCACTGTTGGAAATAATTTTTTTATTAAATAAGCTTAATAAATAGCTTAAATTTCACCATTAGATAAAATAGACCCTAAAATGAGACTTGGGAAAATCACAACTTGAAGTAAGCCAACTAGATTAAAACAAGGCCCTTAAATAGAAATGTTGGTAAAGCTCTAATATTTATTTTTGGTGATTTTAAAAAATAAAAAGGAGAAAATGGATATTCGCCAGGTATGATTTCAAGTGAACCTCTCCTAACTAAATTCCTGTCACAACAAGTTGGGGATAACGAATTAAAAAGCACATTGTTCATATGACCTACATAAATACATCTACTAACTGTTTGTATATGGTTTCATAATTAAAATTTTAAATATTGTTTTAACTAAGGTTAACCAAAATTTATTTTAAAATTAAAATTAATTCATTTGCTAGAAATAAAATTAAAGCACACGATTTACAAATTTCTCAAAGTTATTTAATTTCTTTTACTTTCTATTACTTACATAATTTATTTTTAACATTAATACACTAAAATCTATCTTTTATAAATAAACTCACCGTAACTAATCAATAAATTCGATTTCTGTAAGATCGGGTTTACCTCGATCCATCATAACCAGACCGGATTTGGAACCTTAAATTCCATGAACTAAAAAGTAAATGAAAATTTATATAGTAATTTGCATATCCCAGACCAATGGACTAGTAAAAAACTAAAAATAAATAAAAACATGGGAAAGGTATTCTGGTAATATAAAAACAGGACGCATGAGTCACCAACTGAAGTCGCAGCCTCGCAGGGGCAATTTCGTCATGCCATGAAAGGCAAATGCCTTCGTCAGTCGGTATGTTTTCCTTTTTCTCGAAGCGATCTTCCCGGCAACTACATCAGAAACTTCTCCCTTAGCTTCTTACCCTCCCTCCCGCTTCTTCCATCTTCGATCAATACGCAGAAATCTCACTTTCCAGATCAGTTCCACAGCCCAGGAATCCCTAAAATTTCCACAAGGTTCTGCAATCCAAAAGATTCTGCGATCGAAGAGAAGGACTTCGATCTTCTGCTACTAAAGATTCGACTGCTTCTGAGGTTTTTCTACTGAAATTAAGGGCGGGAATCGATTTTCAGCTGAAAGATGTTCTTCTCTGGAGATGCGTCGGCGCGGAAGAGAGTCGATTTAGGCGGACGCAGCTCAAAAGAAAGAGATAGGCAGAAACTTCTTGAACAGACGCGGCTAGAGAGGAAGCGGCGTCTAGGGTTGCGGCAGCAGAATTCTGCTGCTCTGAAGATCCAGGTTCGTCTATAAGGAACTCTCATTGAAGGTTATATGTTTTTCTCATTGAATAAGCGGATTTTTTATCTTAAGAGGCGTTCGGGGCGATTTTCACGAATTTTTCATTTTTAAGGACACGTATTTCGTTATTAATGAAAAAGAAGGTCAGCGATTCATCTTTCTAGGAATGAAAAAAAAAATGCAGGTACTAGCGACGTTCAGGCTATTGGATATGCGTTTGGAAAAGGGAATACTACCAAAAAGAGCTACTATGTGTACAGGATATGAAAATAATAGGATAGAACCAAATACACCAAAAAAACATTAACAATAAAAAAAGAAACAATAGAGTTCCCATTTTCATGATGCAAGCTAAAGTTGAACTATTTACAAATCATGTGATACTAGGATATGATTGTAATAAAATGATGCGAAAAATGTTATGCAGAAATCATTTACAATTTTCCATGCAATTTTGGTGACACATTCATTGAGAGGACAAATTCGATTTTCGCTGTCAAACTAGATCTTCTTTTTTACATTTGGTGACAAGCTTACTTGAACATCTTCCGTTTAGATTGTTGAGATGAGGGCAGGGCAAGTTGTTGGACATTGGGGCACTTGAATCTGAACAGCCCATGCACATTTGTAAGCTCAAGAGTTTGTAATAATTGGAGTGAGCTTCATGCCTCATGTCGATTTAGTCCTTCTTCCTCTGTTTGATTGTACATTGACTTGTTGTCACATTCTAGCTTTAGTTATCAACAATTGCAAAAGCAATTTTATAATTCTAGCTTTAGTAATCAACAATTGCAAAAGCAATTTTAGAACTCATTTCCTTTCATTCATATGTTAGAATGCAGCTGTGTCCTTTTCTATGGCTGGAGAAGGGGGGCCTCTCTTCTATCATGTTTGTGTGTATGCAGAGTATAGAACTTGACTAATTATTAGCTGCAGAAATTCTTCAGAGGGAGAAAGGCTGTTGAAGTTGAACGTGCTAAGGTGCGAGAACAATTCTGTAGTCGTTTTGGGGAGCACAGCCTGAAGGTAGACGGGTAGGTTTTTTTTTTTTTTTTTTTTTTTTTTTTTGTTTCTCATCTTTACCCCTTAATTAACTACTTATTTTTTGAGTGCTCCTTGCTTTTTCATTCATTTTATTTATTTATTTTTTGTCACTGAAAAGTGTCATTGGATGACACATACTGAAGCTCAGCTTTGTAAATTGTGCATTTCTGTGTTCCAAGGAGTTCTTTCAATCATGACTCAGATTTCCTTCGCCAGCTTCTCTTCTTCTGCGATGCAAAGAATAGTGGTGATTTTGCCATTCTTGTGGAGACCTGCAGATTACTTCAACAGTTTGTTTCAATTCATGGTAATTTCTACTGGATGTTGCTGATGTTCCATTATTTGTGTTGAGATTTTTAGACATACCTTGTTCTGTTCTGGGTAGTGCTATGGTGATGTATGCTTAATACTCACAGATGCAATATGGTTTTATGTAGTCTATAGTTTGCATCATAAGGGAGACAAAAATTGTTATTATAATGGCCATTTTGAAATCATAATGGTTGTGATTGTTACTCTTTGTAGGGTTGTAATATTTCCAGCTGCTACAGTCCTTTCTCTTGGTATTTAATTTGTTTCTCTTTTTGAATTATTTTCACTGTCAAGGGTAATTGATGACAAAGGTGACTGTATATTGCTTTATTTCAAAGATTGAAAACCCACATTGAAGGTGGATTTGATTAATTGAAGTTCCAATATCTGTTTCTGAAGTGGCAGTTGTTGCATAATGGTAACAATGTTACTTTCTATGTCCACTGTTACTATTACAACCACCTTCCTGCATTGTTTGCCTTCCTTTTATGATTTTCTGTGTGCGGTCATTTGTTTCATGAGTCTACTGAAAGGTTCTCAGTTGCAAATTTTGGCAATTTTTTCAGATGCATTTTTTTCCCATGACATCCTATAAGTGGAACTCTGGCTGCAATAGGCTAGTTATTCTTGCAGCCATCTGATTCATGAAAACATTTACTTATGTTGTGATGTGCTTCACTAGGCTGGACTACCGTTTACTGGGGTGGGGCTCATCAATGGTTGTGCCCTTTGCCAGTTATGGATGAAAATCACTATGCTTGAGCACAACCCCAGGGCATTGTTGAATGCTTAAGCCTGGGATCTTTCCACATTGGTAAGGTTGGTTTCACCCAAGTCTGGTGGTTGTGTGGTTTTGTTGTCAAGTCATAATCATGCTGAACCCATTGATGTTAGCATAAATGCTGGCCCAACATAGTCTTTCTGTAGTTCCAAGAAATGGGCTACTATAGTATGCTATGAGACAAGTGACAATTGTCTTGGTTATTGGACTGTCCAATTGCTTTCAGATGCCTTTTTTTTTGTATTTGAGTGGATGGAAGCAGGTTTCTTCTATTATGACCATTGTTATTGTAAGTTGTGGGGAGTTGCCTGTAGTATGTGCATATTACACAATAAGTTGAGGATGTGATATTTTCAGCTAATACTATTTTATTTTACTTTTGTGATTGATGCTTTACTTTGGCAGCCTTGTGACCAATGGTTTTGCATTGACACAATTTTATCATGCCACAGGAAACATTGTAAACCTTTTTGCTGGCATGGATTATTCTTTGAATCATGCAATTGTGGAGAACAGAGTCAAACAGCTTGCCTTTGCCTGTCTCCAGGCTGTTCATTATAACAGGTAATACCTTATTTTTAACCTTGTTCACATACCTGGAAAAATAATCTAATTTCATCTTTGCTATTAGTTCTAGTCCATCCGTGCTGTAAAATACCGCTACTTTATGCACGCTAAGTTCTAATCTGGATTGGTGTATGTAATGGTCAAAACCAGACATTTTAAGCAAGTAGGGGTTGTCAACTAAATTATTAGTAGTTTCTCAAAAAAAAAAAAAAAGATGAATAATTATTCATCATTAGAAAATTCATAGGTCTCATGTCCGCTCCATGACATTGTTTAGCCAATTGACATTGTGTCTTTAATTTTGTGATAGATGAAATTCATTGTTTCATGTGATGTACCTGATGTTGGTACACACAAAAGTGGAATTTTTCTGGTTTAATAACAAAATATGACATTGCATACATTACAAAGGGACAGAATAAAGGTGCACATTGTTTGCTACACCTTTGTTAAGGTGAAAGGTGAGAACATATGTCCTTGTTATAGTGCACATGTCAGCCACAAAATTTTCACCTTCATTTTTAATGTAAACATGCTATACCATGCTTTTCCCTTGGTATAGATCACTGAACTTATGGCCATTTAGAAGGGAAACTGTGATAACAAGGAAGATGCTATTCATGGGTTTAAATAAATTAACTCTTTTCTTTTCTTTGCTTTTGTTGTGTTTGGTGGGTTTTTGGGGGTGGTTTTCAGACCTCAGTTGGTATTTCTTTGGCCATTTAATGTCCAGCATTAATTGAAACAAAGGTCAGAAGATCATGAACCAGGAGAAAGTGAATCAGGGTTTGCTTGGCATTGGCCATGCCTTGCTCATATTCTGTAGTCCTTGCCAAGCGTTGCATTGTTTGTAGTCGATCACAGTGATATCTCGGAGGATTGTGGTGTATGTTATTATTTGTCATTAAAGTTCTAGGATTGCATTTTATGCTCTCACACTGTTTTTAACTTTTTTTTCTAGTTGTCTTCTACACTTAACTTTTCTCTTAGCCTCAGGACTTAACTTGTTAAACATGAAACATCTAGTAATGATTTTGTTAATGACCATGGCTATGTTCCAGAATTTCTTTTAGCCATTTAATGACTAGCAGTAATTAACACAAAGGTTAGAAGGTCACGAATCAGGCCATATTTGCTTGAATTTACCCATGCCTTGAATAAGTACTTAGATTCCGTGGTCCTTACAAAGCATTGTGTTATTCATGGTTCTTTAGATTGATATCTTGATAACCATGTCATGGTGTATGGTTTATTGAGATGAGTTATCATTTGTTGCTAAGGTTTTAGGTTTGTGACTTTTATGCCATCACTCTGTTTTAAGCATTAACTTTCTCTCTGTCTTCTGCATTAACTTATCTTGTAGCCTCCAGATGATTTACTATTTAGGACTTGACTGAAACCTAATCTTGTTCTTCAGTGTTTTCCATAACTTGCAGTCTATTGGTATAAGTATCTTGATATAGATTTGTCAAAAACACAATCATTTTTGGTTCCTGAAGACACTTGCTTACAGATGTGGTCTTGCTTAGGGATCAGCTGAAGGATCAACTTCTGATGTCACTGGAGTCTTCTAGTGTTCCGGCAGTTATCTTGTTGGAAACAGTGGTTACTTTGATAAATCCCAACCTTCCTTGGGTTTGCAAAGTTGTTGGCCATCTCTTCCAAAGAAATACATTTGGTTTATTGCGGGATATTGTCCTTACGGTGGTAATTCTGGATGCATTTTAAATATTTTCTGTATTTGTTTTATTGGCTTATTTTGCAATGCTACATTCAGGGGCATGTGTTTAGTTTATCTTGGTATATTCCAAAGCTATCTCTTAGTTATCTGATCTATGGAATCTCTAGTGAGAGGAAAGTTGGATATAATTAATGTTAAAACTTTCATTTCACCTATAATTTTCCTCTGTGCATCTATGTTGAGATTTCAGATAATTTGCTCCCTTAGGAGGTCAGACGTGGGGAGTTAAAAAGAGGAAACATATGAGTTAAAAAGAGGAAATCTATTATTGGGTGCTTATTCAATTACGAAGTTATCCAAAATGAGTTATTATTCTACTATCATCCAAAATAAAAGCAATATCAAACTTGCTGGTCACATGGGCTGCCTAGATTGGCCTGAATTTTCAGCTCCCAAAATTAAACTGAGGGCAAGGCCCAGATTTTTTTTTCTTTGAAAAGGCTGTGGCTGGTGCAGCTTCATGTGAATGATGAATTTCTTGGCCTGTGAATAACCTTCATGGATGTATTATTGACAATGAATTTTAATTGACTGGTAGAATCACTTGGTATGCACATAATTGCATTTAAATGTTTCAAATAGAACTGTTAAATTATTGCTCTAGGTTTAAATGTCTTTTAAAGTTGATTGTTTATCTAGTTGACTGTTGCACTTTATTGGATTGTTAGATGAAAATATCCATCGGTATGGATGTTTTAAAAATCAACCCAGATCTGTGGGTTCAACCAGAACTGGTCCCTGGCTGGTCTAATTGGGACAGTCTATGGTTTAAATTTATTAATTATCATCTATGGTGACGAATTCGACCTTCAATGTATTAGCTTAGGTGGTGGAGCTCTTGTATTTAATTTGGTGGCCAAGGGATTGAATCATGGTTAACTTTCTCTGTATTTCTTTTTTCTAAATTTTCTAAGTATTAAATACCTATAAAAATCGATATCGATATATCTGTATGGTTCAAACTTCAAACTAGTGAGGACCAATGAATGATCTGATTCAAGCCTAACCTTCAAACCAACTGATTGAACACTTGGTTTGGTCTTTAAAACAATGAATGTATTTCAACAAACAAATTTTTGCTAATTTCTGTTAGCTTTAGTTGACAGATCTGTTTTTCAGCCCTCTCCATTTCTCTCTTTTCCCTTTCTAATGCTTTCCTTTTTATTTTTGTGGTTTTCTGGTGAAGCCTGTTGGTTACAGTCCTTTAGGTTTTCTTGTTCTTTGTTCTTAATGTTTAGGAACAGCCTTGGCCTATTATCCTTGTCTGGTTATCAAGGTGAGCAGTGGATTGAAGCACTGCTAACCTGTTACTACCAGGGCTGGGCTTAGGGCTTTGTTGATAGTGAAAGGTTGGCTGGAAAAGATTAAATATCCAAATTCTTTTTACGTGTATATATTGAAAGGATGCACTTGCTACACAGTATGTTAGAGTAGATCCAATTTTCAATATTGTTGAATGGGGGCTTTATAACCTCAGCAGGGCCCCAGAGCATATCTTGGTACTAAGATGGACTCCACTTTTCTCATCATCATCAAAAGCTGTTTCCCACCTACGTGGGGTTAGCCACATGAATTCTATTACACCATTCTTTTCAGTTTTGAATTATGTTCTCATTAAGTCCAAGCATTGTCATATCTTTCTCAATAACCTCTAAGTTTCTTTTGGGCCTTCCCCTAGTTCTATTATAATCTTCTATTGTCATAAATTCATTCCTTCTAATTGGTGCTGTTTCTGGCCTCCATTTTACATGACCAAACCACCTAAGTCTTCTTTCTCTCATTTTTACATGTACTCCACTTTTCTGAGAGCCCAAATTATCAGTCTCAACCTTGATGATTCTTGGGCATTACCATGAGCTATCACTGCAAGTTGCAATATTTCTAGCCAGCAAATGTTTCTTCTTTTTTCCCATTGGACATGCTTCCTTTTTGGTAAAAAAAATTCTAGTTTTGCAATGTTGGGGTTAGTGATTATACATGTAGTTGAATAAAACTTCATTTTCTTTCACTGATACAGATGGCTTTGATGCAGCAAGATGCAAAAGCTCGAGATGCATTACAGAGTGTATCTTCCTTGGAACATGCCCTTACACTAATCACTTCTCATATTGGTCAGCCTCCGTGCAATTGTTCTAATCCTGAGCCACGATGGAGCTTTTGTTCTCAACTTCTTTCCATTCCTTTCTTCTGGCAACATTTTCCTTACTTAAAAGAGGTATGCTTGCTTTAATAGACCTGTCTTTTTTATGTTTTTGAAAGAAACTGGAGGCAGCACGAGTAGCACATTGAAGCTTTAGCTACATCACTGCAGCTGGCTGGTGCAGGTGTCACCATGGCTTTTACTAAGGCAGGTCTTTAGTTCGGGGATGGTTGGCTGTCTCTAGCTCGATGATGGTTGGAGACTAGATGATAGTCTATGACTATATAAAATGGTTTTTTGGATTTTCCTTATTACTGTAAATGTGCCAGTTTTAATTGTTTGTCTTTCTTCATAGCATTTTGGCATCTTCATTCCACCACCAAATTTTCTCATGTAAGTAGTCATTCATTCTAGGTTCTCCCAAAATACCTTTTTCGACCTTGCTAATGCAATATGCCATTTAATCCTACATAAAATTAACAATTTTTTTTTTCATCATTCTTTGTTTCTTTATTCGTCTGTTGCCAAGTTTGCTTTCGATGTCTACTTCCTAGCTTTGACACTCCTTTGCCATTTGAAGTATTTCAAGAAGCCAAGATTTTGCTGGATCCAAATGTTCACTTTGAATTATTTGTGGTAACTTGACTTGTCTTATTATCTGAATTTGACATCTTCTCATGCTTTAATTGGGAAAATTTTCATCAAGTTTTAATGTTGGGCTTATCTTTAAGGTCTTCCTTTTCTACTTGTGAGGTTTTATTTTAGCTTCACTCTGAAGTAAATATTTGTTGTATACCAGGTCTTTTCAACAAAGGGCCTAAGCAACCACTATATTCATCAGATGGCAATGTATTTGCATGGCCATGCCAATGTTCTTCCTGATGACATATCATGTGGCTTTCCCGGGTATGCCTGTCTGCTTGGAAATATATTAGAAATTGCTGGGGTTGCCTTGTCTCAGCCAAACTGCACATTTGATATGGTAAGGAATTGCTGCAGTTGCTGCATGCTGATGAAGTTTATTTCCCATTCACATGATTGGAGGTGCAGCTTCATGTTATTGCCAATTAGACGTCAATCATGGCAAAGATAAATGAAAATGCATTGCATTTATACCAAATTTTGTGATCTATCTGCTAGCATTGGTTATTTTAACTTTTTCCTAGATGGACATTTTCCTGCTTTTGACAAATTTTCATGTGGTTCATGAAAAAATACATGACCTTAAATATACTCTAAAAATAGAATGTTAAAAGATTCATTACCTACCTAAGCTTACTAACTGATCATAATTGACCTTTGAGTAAGCAAAAATAACTATGACAACTTTTTTTAACTCCCTAAAGTAATCTAATTTTCAGAACAACAAGATGGAGGAAATGATAAAAAAAGACCTGCCCAAAAATTACAAAATATCAAAAATAGTACTTTCGACATACTCAACAAGGATGACGATCAAATTTTGCTTCCTTGTTTGGCTTCTATTTTTGTTGCAAGGGACAATTTGTGGCATCTCTTTGAGGAGGAAAATTCCTTTCCTTGGTGATGTAAAATGAGTAGGAGAAGAAGAATTCTGGAAAATAGATGGGCTCCTTTGTGGCATTGTCAAAAGAAAACAACAGCTTTTGCTAAAGAAATCATAATAAATTCAGAAATTTAATACTTCTACCTAACTATCGTGATCTATATGGGGATTTCTATACAGGGATTTTAAGTGGAGAAAATGTGAAATAAAACAAAAAATTATCAAAATACTCTTAAAATTCACAGAAAGCTGACAAATTTTATATAAAAGTCTATAATTTTCTCAAATACCATTGTAGTTGCATGATTTTGGGCCCATTTGAAAGCCAACCCAAGGGCTACTAAATATGATTAATTTGACACTTTGTTTGGGAATGAGGAAAAGATGGTGGAAGAGACATCTTAACTATCTATTGTTGCTGCCACCACCTCCTCCTCTCTCTCCCTCCCTGCTCCCTAGTGTTGGTAGCCGTCATGGAGGAAAGATAATTCATCTTCTTCTCTTCATATATTCTTTTTATTATTATTTTTTTAATTGTTTCAAATGGAACATATATCTTCTCCAAACCAGTTAAGGTTCAATCATGGGGGCATTAGCAACATGGATCCTTGAATGATGATGGATAGTGCTGATGGTGATGATTGAAAGCTGATAGTAATGGTGCTTAAGTTGGTGGCATTTGTGGTGCAGTGTCTGAAAAGATGATGATAGCGTCACATAAAATGGTGCGATGGGGCTGCAGTTTTTTGAGAAGATGATTGTAATGGTGCCTTGGTGGTGGTGGTGCAATGTTTGGAGGATGATAGTAGCAGTGGCTATGGGGTCGTGGCATAGTGCTTGGAAGGGGCGGCAGTGGTGCCTAAATGGTGATGGTGGTGGTGCGATGCTTGAAAGATGAGAGTGATGGTGCCCAAGAGAATGGTGGTGTTGGAAAACCGGGCAGTGGTGCCTAAATGGTGGCGGAAATGCAATGCTTGAAAGATGAGGATGATTGTACCTAAGTGAACAACAGCAGCGGCAACAGTGCAATTATTGTAAGATGAAGGTCATGGTGCCTAGGTAGTGGTCGACAGATGACAGAAATGGTGCCTAGGTTGTGGGCACCATCATAAAGGTAGCAGTGGTGGAATGGTTGACAGATGGCAGTAACCTAAAGGCAGCAGTGGTGGAATGGTTGACAGATGACAGCATGGTGCCTAGGTTGTGGGGTTGGTGGTGGTACAATGCTTGAAAGATGATGGTAGTGGCACCTTAGTGGCAGTGGTGAAGATGATTAATGTTCATGTATGCCTGTATGATGTAGTGTTTGAATGATTATGTTCTTGGTGCCTAGAAGATGACTTTGGATGGATCACATTAGTTTTGGTGATGATTTTTGGGTAATTTTTTGTGGTGATGATTAGTGATGTCTATCCAACTTAATTTGAATTGGATTTTACCTGATTATCATATAGTTGCAGCAATGATTCTGCATATTCATTATGTCGTTCTTTTTCACATTCTTTTGACAGTATAGTTTCTTTTCCAGAAATTGACATCCAAACTATATTATGAGAAAAATGAAAAACAACTTTTCATTCAAACAAACTTCTTTAATTAACTTCACTTTCTTGGATCTCATTTCCTAGAATATCCCATTCCAACTTGCTTTTGTTGATCTAGCACTGATCATGAATGCCATTGTAGCCTTGCCCTTATTATATCTGACCCTAAATAGCTGAAACAAGGTAAAAATGTTTATGAGGATTGCTTGTTAAATTTTATGTGATAACTATTTGATAAATGGCCTATCTCTTCACCTCTCTTTAAGCTTTTTGGTCATCAATTTAGATGGATTAGTGTCTGCCTTTTATTTTTTATTGCTAAAAAGTGCACCTTTTCTATTCTAAACATTGAGGTGCTGTGTGTGTATATATGCCGTTTCACCTGGAGTAGGCTATCGATTTTGCTGCTGTTTCAACATTTTTGTTGGAGGCACTGCCACCTGTGAACTCATCAATTGCAGCAAGTAAGAAGATTTTCCTTTTCCATTGTATAATAACTTATTTCTTTCATTGTGTTTACTTATTTATTCCTTTTATCATATTTCCATATTTCTTACTGTCAATAATAGGTAAAAGAAACAAAATGAGTTTTCTTTTGATTGTCTCCAACTTGTGTAGCTCTGTTGGTAGACAAGAAATATTTATGTGTTGGTCTAGGATTTAGACCTTGGTAGCTCTCTGTCTGACCCAAGGCCCAAGGCTACGGCAAGCTTGGTGTGTATGCTGCGTGTTATGCCCAATTCTGAGCTTGGAAAAATTGATCGAATGAGCCCTGTATTAGCCTGGAGATTATTAAAATCCACATGATCATGAAGAAGCGATATTCCAACTAATTGGGTCAGCTACATCAATCCTAGTTTCTTCTAGATCACTGAATTTTTGGCAGTTGCCAACGTAGTGGTTGTATAGTTTTAGCAATTATCAGCTTATATTACTGATACACTTTCTTTTATCATTATTCCTACATTTTTACTTGCTTTTTAATGTCACAAGTTCTACTTATCTTTATTCAGATTCAACACTGGATGAAGCTGAAATGGCTGTTGATGAGGAAGCTGTTGATGTTCTGAGCAAGGATCTGGAGCGACAGATAACCAATGCTATAGATCCACTCTTCCTTCAGCAGTTGGTGTGTTATCTATCAACTTTATCACTACAAGTTTAAAACAAAAAAAACTGGGTTGGCACCATCTATTTCTGTTGGTGTAATGGTCCAATTGCCAATCCATCTGGTTAAGCCTCTCATCTGATCAACTAATAAAATGTTAAATGAGGATCCAATGAGCTGTTCCACTGCATTGTTGACCATTGGCTCCACGAATTCTTTACATAAATGTGTAAACTTGCACGTCTTAGTGGAGTGGTGTAATCCAACTGTCAGTTTATTTCTCCAGTAAATGTGCTTCCAGTAACCGGATACCTGTTGGTGATTGGATGTAGTCCAATCATCTTGTCATGTTTAGGTTTTAAGAGGAATCGGTTATGGTTTTATGACTATAAAGTAACACAATTTTGAGTTCATTCTTATCCTGCAATTAACTGCTTTCTTATGGTTGGAATTGAAATTGTCTACATGCACAGGTAAATGTGTTGTTCAGAGATACCTCATGTGCAGATGGGATACACAATTTGGAGGTGGAAGCTGTTGGTGCAGTTTGTGCTTTCCTACATGTTACATTTAATATATTGCCTCTTGAACGCATCATGACAGGACTAGCATACAGAACTGAGCTTGTTCCTATACTTTGGAAATTTATGAAGCTGTGCTATGAGCATCAACGATGGCCATCTTTATCTGAGCAAACAACACATTTATCTGGAGATGCTCCTGGTTGGCTGTTACCTCTTTCCGTCTTCTGTCCTGTGTACAAGTAAGATTACTGGTTCGGTTTTTCCTTCTGTATTTTGTTGAGAATATCCTTCTTTCATGCAAGTTTTTAGTTAGTTTATTGTTCTTTCACTTGAATATTCTGTAACGTGTTGTCATGAGAAAATGAAACAATAAACTCTATAGTGAGCTTTTACCTTCTGTAACAAGTGTGCTTGCAATGTTTTTTCAGGTATATGCTTATGATAGTTGATAATGAGGAATTCTATGAGCAAGAGAAACCACTCTCATTGAAGGATATAAGGGCCTTGATTATTATTTTAAGACAGGTTTGGGAGTCTCAATCATATTATTGTTATAGAAACATGACTTGGTTGATGTCTTTCATTAAAGAAAAGGACCGGCATTGACAATTTATTTCTTAATTTTAGACATAAGGTATTCGTAGAGGGTGTTGCCTAGTGCTATGGCAAGGCTTTTTGCCTGCGTCCTTGGTGGCGCAGGTGGGTGTTATGGAAACAGCCTCTTGAGAAAATGGAGGTAAGGGTGCGCACATATCACCCTTCTTAGAACCCGCATTGGTGGGAGCCTTGTGCACTGGGTATGCCTTTTTTTAAGACGTGGTATTTGTGAGATAGAAAATCAATGTCAATAATTTTAATCAGCTCCTAATCATTTCAGGTTTCACTGGGTATGCCTTTTTTAAGGCATGGTATTTGTGAGATAGAAAATCAAAGTTCAAGAATTTTAATCAGCTTTTAATCATTTCAGGTTTCTGCATGGAGCTAGGTATTGTCATAGTTTCCTATTATCAGACTTTGTGATCAGACCTAAAATTACGATGACCCTTCATTTAACTGTCATCGGCGGGGGAGTTAACATTTGGATGGATTAATTAATTTCATTTTTTAGTTATTACCTCTGCTCTAAGGCTAAGAAATTTAATTCACATCTCTATGTATCTGAGAAAAATTCAGTTCTTGTATCAATTTGCTGTTTATCATTTTATGTAAACATTTTTGGCCCCTGCTGCAGGCCCTATGGCAGCTCTTATGGGTCATTCCTGGAAAGTCATCCACCTTCCAGAAGTCTACTGTCAACTTATCTGATCATAAGAAACTTTCCATAAATTTCCTTCAACATAAAGTTGGAATTGTAACTTCTGAGCTCCTCACACAGGTGAGCAAAATTACTAGAAATTGTTGGATACAAAAAACCTCTAACTGCTGCTGCATAGTTAAGGCCTCTATTTTGTTTCTTCCTTTTAAATTTACTTTTGAACTGTTTGTTTTGAGGTAAAAGCTGCTTCACAGTAAAAGAAGAGTAAAAGCCACTTTTCTCTCCTCGCAATGCCGATGTAACATTTACTAATTTTAACTACTATAATTACCCCACCTTGTTTTTCAATTAAAAGCTTATCTGTTTCTTCTTTATTCACTTTAGGTTGACATGACACCTATATTGTTGATGGCATTACCTTCTCTTTAACTCTTCTTTTTCTTATCTTTTACAGCTCTTTTACCTCAAAACAAATACCCCTTAGCTTATTATTTATCCTGACATGGAGTGTTTTACCTAATTGGAAATAGAAATAGTTGGTTATTGTTTATATAAATGGACTGTTCTTACTTCATAATCATAGTTCAATGGCAGTGCAGTGAGATGCATCGGACCCTTTTTTCTTGCACTCTCAAATAATCTAATGTGCATCTTTGCTCTCAAACAGAAGTTGATTTGCATTTTTCCATACTTTTTTATATTCATCTCAGCTGCAAGATTGGAATAACAGGCGGCAATTTACATCCCCGACCGATTTCCATGCACAGGAAGCTGTCGATGATATTTTCGTCTCACAGGTACTAATTTCTTGTGTGTGTATGTTTTATCCTCCTTGGTTATGTCTTTGTAATCCTGTAGTGATTAGTCCTTTATGTGCTTTTCCCCAGGCTGTAATTGAAAATACTAGAGCATATGAGATATTAAAGCAAGCTCCATTTTTGGTGCCATTTACAAGCAGGGTCAAGATATTCACTGTAAGTTTTTCATTCTTTCCATGGCCTCTTCTCTTTTATAGTCATAACAAACTTGCACAAGAGTGCTGTATCAGCTAATCCTTCTCATTTGAGTTTTATTTTGAATTTTTTTTTCTTGCATGTATCATGCTTCCAAATTTCAGTAGTAACACATTGCCTTTGTTTCATGCACCCTCTGAACTTGAAGTATTTGTATCAGTCACAGTTAGCAGCTGCCAGGCAAAGAAATGGCCACCATGCTGCTTTCACCAGGCATCGATTCAGAATAAGACGAGATCATATTTTTGAAGATGCTTTTAACCAGATGAGTGTATTGTCAGAAGAGGATCTTAGGGGGATGGTATGGTCTGTGTTTATTAAGGCAATTTTTTCTATTATTTTGTCAATATTCACATGAAGATTGTAAACTCGTCTGCCTGTTTAGAATAACACCATAAGATACAACTGAATTCTAAGTTGTTGCTGCTTTGTTCCCATTCAATCTGGTGCTGGGTTGTAAATCATTTTACCATATTTGATGTCTTCAGATTCGGGTGACATTTGTTAATGAATTTGGTGTCGAGGAAGCGGGAATAGACGGGGGTGGTATATTCAAGGATTTCATGGAGAACATCACTCGAGCAGCTTTTGATGTACAATATGGACTATTCAAGGTTGGTAACTATCTATTATACCTTTATTTATATTTATGTTTCATTAAATGCTCATTCTCATTTGATTTTAAACCCCTTTTAGCTTGCTTTTGGACTTGCATCCTCCCTTGAGTGTCATCTTCATAAGTTCTCATATTTTATTTTTTAATGGAAAATCACATTTTCAATCCCCCTCCCTCTACTGGACCTTCATTTCCTAAAATTTCATTAGCATCTGCAATAGCGATCCTCGCAATTCTCTCATTTTTGATATTTTGACCCAAACAGTGGTATATTTCTTGAATCATTAATTTTGATAATTCTTGTAGTTGTCACCAAAGATGTCATATTTGAGCAAATATTTGAAATATGAATATTTTTACACTCTCCCTTTTTAATCAAGTCATAGACTCATTGTACCATTTGAAGCAGCACCACTAGAAGTTTTGATGATTTCTATGGGATCAAGAAAGGGGAACAGAACTGCAATGCTATTCCCTACTACTTTTGATGATATTTCTGTTATTTGTTAGGATCGAACCATATCATACACTTGGCTAAATACTGATGAAAATATACGAGGATTGGTTTTACCATAGACTTCACAAAACCATATCATTTTTGTTGCGGATTGGTGTTACTGTCATTGGTTCTGATGGTTGTATGTTTAAGATATGCACTAAATACTTATTACCATTTTATTTCTTTACCTATCAAGTCAAATTTTCAAAATCTACCTTTTGCATCCCACGTTTTCGTGCTTTGATTTTTGCTATTGATGATCTTATTTATCATACCTCAAACTATTCAGGAAACAGCAGATCACCTCCTATACCCAAACCCTGGGTCAGGATTGATACATGAACGGCATCTCCAATTCTTCCATTTTCTTGGAAGTGTGTTAGGAAAGGTGTGTTACATTTTTAATTCTGTTGCTTTGCATCTCCTTTTCTCTACTTTCACAGATGTGTTCAGGTGATTTTGACTTACTAAAATTTTCTGAAACCCCACTAAAAATTGGCTTGAGGAGTCATATAGATCATAGTAAGCAAAATCTAAAGGCATAAGCATGAAGAAAAACATTCTCACGATGGATTTATTTTGTAGTGTCTTGCTGCATCATATTCCAAAATAAAGACATCTGCTTAGTAATTAACTTTTACACATCAGTGGTCCCATGAAAAATTTACATAAAAACTATAATCTTGATGTTGTTGGGTGTTTGGAATGAAACTTGGCCAAACTGGCTGAGCTTTACTTGCCAAGCCCAAACCCAGAGGAACAGTGCAGTCTTCTAGGGTTGGGCAGTTCAGCCAACCCATTGCAACACTTATCAGCAAGTTCAAGAAGTGGAAGAAAAATCATTTCATCAAACCAATGACATTGGTGGGAGGGCAGAGAGATCTTAATATAATTTACAAGTAGATGTGATAAAGCATAATTTACAAATAGCTTGTTATATGTGGATTCTATTAAAGCATTCATTTTGTACCAATGCAATCAGCATTGTATTTACCAAGTTGGTTGCACTTTTATCTTAGAAATTCCCTTCATGGGTATGGGCATGTGTTATCTTCGTGATTATGTTATCATGTTACTGATTTGTTTTTTTCCCTATGCTCTTGTAGGCAATGTTTGAAGGAATTCTTGTTGATATACCATTTGCAACATTCTTCTTAAGCAAACTAAAACAGAAGTAAGTTGTATTCAGCATCTCATTGTGCTGTTTTGCTCAGTTCTTAGACCATGTTCTTAGAAACCATGTGGAATTATTTTTTAGATTTTGACTCTGAAGTGTGTCAGGTGGGTGCATGAACTGTGCCACTAACTGGGAAAGCATGCATTTTTCTCTTAGAGATATGTCCACTAACTATGATAATTTTGCCTTTGGCTTGCAAACTGGATTTCTGCCGTCAGAGAGTTACATGACCTGAGAGTTGATTCAAATAATTTACTTTCCTGGGATGGACTTCAGGATAGATGGTCCAACAGAGTATATGGACCGTGCCCATAGATGAGATGGAGAAGGATGGCATGACAAGATTCATGCAAGTGATGGTCTCATATGGGGATGACTATTCCCCACCACCCCAACCTCCAATTAATGTCTGAAAAAATCACCAGCTTATTTGATGATAGGTGTAGATCAAGTTGGTTAATTGCAAGAACTAGCTTGGGAATTAAATTGCCAGTGAATTTAGCCCATGCTTATGCATGCATTTGTAATATGATCCTAAAAATTATCTTGTTAATGTTGTGTGCTGCTTTACTTGGTTTACAAACTTTATATATAAACATAAGTGTCAATCTATTTCACCTGTTGTTCCCTGCTTTGCACTGAAAAGATTACCTCTAAGTATGATAGTTTTGTTTTGAGTGCTTGTGAAATGAACCATGCCATGACCATGTATAATGACATTATGATACCACACAGCATTAGCCTTTTGTTTTACACTTTGCCGCGTTGTTTCTTGCAATGTCGTTAGCGGTTTTGATAAAGTTACACTTTCAGATGTCTGCTCCACTCGTCTTCAATATATAATGATAATAGGAAAGTGTGTTTACATCATCTAGAAAATGTATTCATCATCAAATTTGATTGCTTCACACTTCATCTTTCAAAATCAGCTGCCACTTGAATAATTATTGTTATTATTATGGATAATAACAGAGACATCTTCTACAATTCTTATATTTTCAAGTGAACTCCCAAAATAATAGATCCTTTTAAGCCCAATGCACAATTCATGTATAAGATACCGCCTATCATCTTTTCATTAATTTTATATTACCATCTACCGTAATTTTACTTGTGTGGCACGTGCCACTGATTAGTTGTATCATCATTTGAGTTTCTTATTAAAGTCCCTTTGTCTCCAACTTATCTTTCCATTTGTATTGATATATAATCTCACAAAAGTACATGCAAGAATAAGGTGGGTATTCTTGTGATGGCAAAAGACTCTGTGCATTAGTGAAGCAGATTATACTTTTTTAAGTGGAAAGAGTGCTCCAGGGTTTCTTTAGGTTCACAAGTGGATCTTGCATTGATAACTTTGCCACGGCTTTTCTCAAAGTCCTGGTTTCTAGCATTGATATTGATGCCACTGTCCAGCCTAATGAGCATCTAATTCATGCTTCATAAGTTGCCAAATATTTCAATTTTGAGTGCCAAAATGTTTTCTTGGTTGAGTAGTGTGTGATTCGTAACTTCGTATAATGTATGGACAATGGGTATTGTTTTCTTTCCTTTTGTGTGATCTTTTCTAGTTCTTTTCCTTTTACCTTTTCCCTGTTTTTTCTTCCTTTTTTTTTTTGGCATGGTTGGATTTGGTTGGAAATATAAATACACAATGTGAGCTGATTTTTTTGATTCATGATCTATTTGTCATGATGTCAATGATTTGTCTTATGGTGCCAAATTCCAGTCTTATCTTGAAATTATCGTGTTGAAAATTTCTAATTATGAATACATTCTTTGTTGATTAGGTACAACTATCTAAATGATTTACCTTCATTAGATCCAGAACTATATCGACACCTGCTTTTCCTAAAGGTGAACTTCTTTTCCATTGTGGCTTTCTGCACTGTAGATCAAATTGTTGTAGGCAGTTCCTTTAAACCTGGGCCAAACCAATTTAACCAGCTTGCCAGCTGGCCTGGTCAGCATGGTTCCCAATTTACATAAGTTTAACAAATAGGCACCAAAATATATGTGTGTGTGCATGTGTGTGTGGGCCGATCTTATGAGACTGGTCTCACAGCAACAGTTATGAGACCAGTCTCAAAAACCTATTTTTTAATTTTTTTACTCTTTTTAATTAACTTTTAAATCAACATGTAATCCACTTATAAAACAAGTTTTACCATTTTTAAAGTTTTATAAATATTTATTTTTGATTATTGAAGTTCAGGGATATTTTCGGAATTTTAAAATAGTGAATAGTATCCTTAATTTGAAAAATCAAAATTAAATATTTATAAAACTCTAAAAATGGTAAAAAAAAAATTTGATTACATGTTGATTTAAAAGTTTATAAAAAAACAAAAAACAAAATAGAAAAATAGGTTTTCGAGACCGCTCTCACAACTTTTGCTGTGAGACCAGTCTCATAAGATTGGCCCCCTATATATTATATATAAATATAAAACTTCAGATTTCACATGTTAGCTTAGTTGATAGAGTCTACCTGTATTAAATGGATGGATCCAAACCCTAAAATAGGCTAACCATTTTTCATATTAAATATTTTAAAAATATGCATTTAGAAGATTCAAACTGGTTCTGACTACCAGTTGAACCAGTTAAAACTGAACCTCTGACCCAGTCAATTCAATTCCTGGTTCAGTCTTTAAAGCATTGAATTTTTTTTCCCATGGTTTTCAGATGCTATTCTAACAGTATGATATTCACACAATTGTATCTGATGCTGACAACTTGGTTATTCGGTAAGTTTTTGGATAGTTACATGTAAAATCTTTACATGATCCTACTGTGGAAATAGATACTAAATTATTAGATTTTCCTAATTCATTATGCAGATAATGTTCAAACTATAAGAAACTTATGAAAAGGTCAAACTATAATTTTATTTAACAGAATGTAGTTGCTAGTTTCATAAAGTTTCTTCCCTTTGTTCATTATGTTTGAAAATATTGGACATGTTGTCTTATTTAACTGAACATAATTTGACTGGAGATACCAACTTTTGTGGACTCATCTGCAGCATTATAAAGGAGATGTTTCAGAATTGGAGCTGTATTTTGTAATTGTAAACAATGAATATGGGGAGCAGACAGAAGAGGAGCTCCTTCCAGGTGGAAAAGAAATGCATGTCACAAATGAGAATGTTATTACATTTATTCATCTCATTGCCAATCATCGGTTGAACTCTCAGGTGCTCCAAATTTCACTTTCAATCTACTTAAATCTGATTCATCTTCCCCTGATGCATGCAAAGTTAATGTTGGAATCCTCTCATGCGTAGATACGTCATCAAAGTTCGCATTTTCTGCGAGGTTTCCAGCAACTGATACAGAAAGATTGGATGGATATGTTCAATGAACATGAACTTCAGGTATCATCATTTAGCATCTTTGACTACATTAGTTATCATTTTGAGTGATGCAAATTCTGATAGTTTCTACACGTCTTCTTCCTCTTATTTTCTCTTGTTACTCATAGTAAAGGCATGGTAGGTGATATTTTTTTAAACATTTGTAGTTCACACGTCTATGCCATGTGATCATCGTATCTTTTTGTGTATTTTCCATGCAAAATTTAAGGACCTGGTGAGATGAATCTACTTCAGCTGCTGTGAGCTGAGCCACAACTGGCTGAATGACCTTGGGTAGAGTTGACTTGGATTTGCCTTAGTCTTCAACTATAAGCTTTTCTTATAGAATTTCTTGTAGGAACTAATAAGCTTACAAATTACTTGTAGGAACGGAAAATTCTATTTTCCAAGGATTGATTTGACATGTATTTACCGACAACTCTACTCTCTCATCATTGTTTTTTTGACCTTATTTGGTTTACAACTGACATTATCTCTTATATTGCTGACATCATTTTTTTTTTCCTTTCCTTTTCTTTCCTTTACTATCCTTTCCATCCAACCAACTAGGAGCAGATAATTGGCTCTGAATGAGAAATGACAATGCCCATGAAAACGGCATGCATATTTGATTCTTCTTCCCTCCATTTCTCCTTTTTATTTCTCTGACTGCAAATTTCCTTAACATCAAGTGCTTTCTCAGATTCTCATATCAGGCTCACTTGAGGGCATGAATGTTAGCGACCTGCGTGCCAATGCTCATTATGCAGGGGGCTATAGTGAGGTACACTTTCACTTTTATCATCCAGAAATAAATTGACATCAGAGCATGAGAAATTTGTTGCAGTTATGATGTAGTTTTTATCGTTTTCATGTTTTAACTTCCGTAATGAATCCCATCAACTGTCAATTCCACTGAAGGGTTTCAAATTTTAGATCAAAAAGAAATTGGACGTGTAAGACTCCCTTTTCTTACTAAGATAAACAGCATCCTACTGTTGCTTATTTTCAAATCAGTTGAAAGTTTTCAAATCTTAGATCAACAGAGTTTAGAGGTACAGCAATTCCTTTTTTTTCTTTTCAAAGATGAACAACATCCTACTGTTGCTTATTTTGAAAATCAGTTGAAAGTTTTCAAATTTTAGATCAACAGAGTTTCAACATGCTACAATCGCTTTTTTTACAAAGATGAACAACATCCTCCTGTTACTTCTTCTGAAGATAACATCTTGAGTTTTCACCTCTCTGTGAAACCTCCCAAAATTTTTGTTTTCTAGGTTAAAGAAATTAGTATTTCATCAAAATTGTTTGCCCCTTTTAAAACATTATTTGATTACTGATATATGCTTGATTTTCTTTGTTCAATAAGTTAAAGATAGGGATTTTTTGAGTTTATGGGTAGACAGCTCAAGGTGTTTTTGGAATAGGATGAGGGTGCAATGTTTTTCCTATGATTGTTTGGGAATGAGGAAAAGAGGTGGGAAAAAAAGGAATATGGAAAAATCTGGAAAAAAGAGGGAATGATGTGATGTGATAGGGGGTACTGATTAGAAATAAAGTGAATAAAGACATAATAGATGGGATTTTTGTATGAAAAAATGAGAAATAATGATGGAAAATATAGGTAATAATAGAAAAAAAGTAGGGCTATTAGATAGTTAAAGATGTCAAATTACATTAAAAGGTGTAGAAAAAGAGGTTTTCCATCACTTTTCCACCCTTTTTCCTCATTACCAAATGAAGCCTAAATGTTCTTTGGGAAGGGAAGGTGGTTTTACATTAAGACTAGTTTGAATTTCATTTTCTAGATCATTATCATTTTCATTTTCATTATTGTCGTCATCATTGAAACCTTAACATGATTAACTAAGGTCAGCTATATGAATATAGCTATGCCATTTTGTTCTCTCATGGATCCTTCTATGTTTAAAGTTTACATGATCCTCAGGTCTGTGTGCTACATTCACTAATGTTCTTTTAAACCTCCCCCTTGTAAAAGCTTTGACTCAAATTACTTTTGCAGTTCTTGGTTTCTGGAGACACGTGACTAATCTTGCTATCCTGTGACCCCCAATTGATGCTAGAAGTGTAACACCATCCATGTTGAGTCGGATTTCTTATCAGACCAAGCCTATCCAAAACATGTAATTGTCTTTGCAGGCCCATGTGTATAATCTGGTCCAGCAAAAGTCAGGTTGCTCTTGTCCACTGAGAGAGACATTTGACCAGCATCAGAGACCCACATATAATCCAATCTTGCAAAAGTTGGGCGAGAAGGTAGTTAAGCTGCATTAGAGGAAGTGGATGGTACGTAGGGTTTGAATGTACATTATACTGTGAGCACTTGGGCCGGGCACCTGGCTTTCTGATCTAATCTTAACTTGGGGCTCCAGCCATCATAGGCATCAACCGGAGCCCAGGCCATTCCAAGTTAAAGATGTGATTCATCCCCACTGCCTGGACTTTAACCACCCACCAGAATGCAACCCTAATTGCTGTTACCCCTATATGTTGCCCAGACACTTAATCTTGATTCTATCCTTGCTTTTCCATTCTGTCATTGTAGACTTATATAGAGGATGTTGTTGTTGTTTCTCAACAGTTTAACATTCTGCCCATAATTCATGGTTATTCCTACTTCCATCCTAAATATTTCCTCTGTAATTTGATTGGTATATGTAAAACAGACAACTCAAGCAGAAAACAATTTTTGGTAATCAACATTTTTTATTAACTACAGTCCTGTTGTTGCCAAAGTTGCACTACATAATTATTCAAAAAATTAAAAAAATTTGCATTTGAAGTCCTTTTTCACAGTCCAAGTAATGTTAGATATTTAAGCCTCCCTTCACTATTAAGCTTTCTAATTGACACCCTTGTTTCATCAATCAATACTCAATCTTCCACAAATAATTAAAACTGGTGGGTGTCTTCTTGTAAACTCTGTTGTTGAATAATGCTTTCATGAAGGGTTAGTTCAAGCAGTTTCAGAGAGCCTTTTTAGTAATATTAGAGACTTAAAAACTGCTTGTGTGGTTTATAAATTGTTCCCTTTCTTTTGTAGTTTAGTCTACAAATAAATAATAACAGCGAGATATTTTCTTTTTACGAAAGGTAATATCTGCATATACATTTGGACAAGCTTGACTGAAACAGAAATTTTCCTAGGTTATTTCTTGAAATCTTTATGATCGGGCATGGTGCTTGCATTGATTTGGGAAGTTTCTGGCAGGAACATGATGTCATACAGATGTTTTGGCAAGTTCTTGAAAATTTCTCTGCAGATTATCAGAAAAAATTTCTGAAGTAAGTTTCATAGTTCGAGCTTTTATTAATATTATTTGTTCCTCCAAATTAACTGCCATAGATAAAGGCAGCTAATGGTGATCAGAAACACAAGGCAGAGTAAAACTTCCCACAGGGATTTGAAGATCATAGGATTTGGTTAATGTGAATCCATCAATTAATTTTTTTCCATTTACTGCTATATATTTAATTAGTCTATTTACCTTCACAACCCTATTTGGTTAACTGGGGTCCAAGGGGAATTTATTAGGGTGGTCAAATGGTTTGCATCAATTATAGATATTTTTTCATTTGAAGTACATCATGTCCAACACATGAGGAATCATATGCCTCTGGGCACAGGTTGTAAATCTGAGGAACAGTAGGATCCTCACTTTTTGCATGGTTTTTAGCTTACGCCTGTTTGCCTATGGTTTTACATAATCTTTGTGAGATAGGACATGATGCTCTAAACTCTCAATCAATAACTCAAGCATAACTGAAGTCCCTAATACAATGCAACTTTACTTACAGAGTTTAAAGCAAACCCTAACAATTTTATTGTGCCCAAAGTGTGTACAGATTGGTGTGATGCATCATGATCTCCATCACTCTGTATGTTACTTGTGTCATCCTTGGTGTGTATCCTACTGTTTGTATGGTAGACACCACTCAGGAGATGGACCTTATCTAAAACATCCTTGACAACAAAATGATGGTTAGAAAAAGATTCAAGAGCTGTCCCTTTGTACACTTGTGCATGCTCTCTCTCTCTCTCTCTCATGTTTAAATGCCCGATGCATTCTCTTCCAGAGGAGTGGGCAATAAGATCTGCTTGAGTGGGAAAAAAAGGAAAATAAAAATCTCAAAAGGTAGGATTTATGTATCAGTTGGAGGAATGTGCTGCTAGAAAATCAGCAGTTTTTCTGTTAATAGAAACATGCATGAAGCTCTTAACGAGTCCCAAGTCTTTGCAGGTTTGTGACTGGTTGTTCTCGAGGGCCATTACTAGGGTTTAAGTACCTGGAGCCTCAGTTCTGCATTCAGAGGTTATTTGTTGATGCTTTTGTCAGCTCTGCAATCATTTTATATTTTTTGCTTAATGTTGGGTTTCTTCTTTTCAGGGCTGGTCCTGGAGATCCTTCTGAAGAAGATCTTGACCGATTGCCAACTTCGGCAACTTGTATGAATCTCTTGAAGCTCCCACCTTACAGGAGGTGCGTGCCTGCAGTTTTTAAGTATATGACTTTGCATCGACCAGGGTATCATATTAAATTTATATAGGACACTCAAGTTTCACTTGATACTGGTCCTATAGATTTGTGCCATTTATTGGGCTTTTATTTGAGATAGGTCTTGAGTCATGATCTTTGCTTGGGTTGGGTCTCTTTAATTTTGCAATTCTAGAGGCTTACATGATGACCAACTGGGCAGGCCTGCTCAAATGGATTTATGGTGGAATGTGTGCAACAAGGCAAGTTGGGACATGGTGGCATCCGTGCACTTGGTTGTGACAAGGGGATCTCTGTGCAGTCTTAGGCTGCACATCTTTATTGGGCAAGGGAGGGAGGGAGAGGTGATCCGGATGCAGTCTTAAGCTGCATAGTTCTATTGGCTAACCATGAGTTAGGATAGATCCAACCACTAAGATGGGGCCACTATTTACCAAATGCTATTTTGTTGTTTGCCCATTTTTTCTTTTGTTCCCTTCAACACACTGTCAGGTTGTGAGCTCTAGACATAACAGAGGCACACATAAGGCAAGTTGCATTACGTTGTAGTATTATAGCCATCTTTTTAGAACAAGCATGCATGTTTGATAGTAAGGGATGCATCTTTGTGTAATGGAAATGGACTTTATAACTCATCACACATCTTGTTAATGTCCATATCTTCTAAAAATGAAGATGCAATCACAAATGGCAATTTACTTTGAAAAGGCTTCTCTTTGTCTAAAGCTAAAATGTTTCTTCATTCTTTGCAGCAAAGAACAACTGGAAATGAAATTGATGTATGCCATAAATGCGGATGCCGGTTTTGATTTGAGCTGATGAAACCCAGGATTCCCATCTACAAGTGCTTTTGTAGAGTGGCTATGGATAGAATCATCCTTACATTACCCATTGAGAAGACCAGATGGGGAGAAAATACAGCAGAGGCGCGTGAACGTCTGTGAGGCACATCATCGTCGATTGAGATTGGAGCAAAAAGGCGGAAAAGGAATGTACAAAAGAACATGTACATATGTAGAAGCTTCCCGAGGAAAAGTGTAATATCAAAACAGGAAATGTATCGAAATGCAGCAATAGCATTGAGAATGATTTATGTAGGTGGTCCACATGTTACTGGGATGCTCGATTCTCTCTATTTTCTCTAGTACCTGCCCCTATCAGTTGAATTATTGCCATGTCAAATCCATGATACATAGGCCTTTGAAATTTTTTCCTGAAGAATGATGTTAGCAATAAGTGAATAAAGATAAGATAAATTTTATTTGGAGGTCGATTATGAGAAAGTACTAAGATAAAGAGTAAGGTTTGTAGTTAAGTAAATATCACAGCCACAGCGACTGAAGGGGAACCGACCAAATTTCTCCCCTTTGATTCTTTCATGGTTTGTCAAAACATGTGGCGAGTAATAACAAACACTGCTCTCGATGGTTTCCATGTATGCGGGGAAAACTTCGCGTTGTTTGGTTGTTGGTGAACAATATATTTTTCCTGAGAGGTTCAAGCCAATCATTATTATAGACGGCTTTATTTATTCACATCCTGATTAGAACATAAAAAAAAATCATTTATGGTGAAAAATTAAAATCATTTAGAAGTGAATATAAATCTGCTAAATTTCTTCATACGCCTTTGGGATCCATGAGTATGTAATTAAACATTCAAATCTTTTAATTTTTTTTTATGTGGGCGGATGATCCTATGAAACTATGAAATTTTGAGATTTGTGTGAAGCAATATACATTATTTTCAAATTTACTTTTCATCGGTAGAGCATCATTAGTTTCATTATAAATTTTCATCTTTCGCTTGCTCTCTGCTTTTTAATTTTGGGAAGTGATTCTGTGGGATTGTTGCCATAGAAATTTTGATGCAAATGCTCTACCTTGGCTCACAATTATGTATAAGCTAATTCATTCATTGTGCTTCACACAACTTGTATGGTTAATATTCAAAAAAAATATCTCAATTAGAAATTCAGTAAACCATAAATGGAGAGTGGTTCACTTAAGTGTCCAACTGAGACAAATTTTTTAATCTTGTCTAAATAGGCCCTTAGCTTGATAAATGAATTAGATTGAAGAAATAATATTGTGGGCCACCCTGAAAAAACGTGTCTCATCTACTATTCTTTTTTACACGGGCAATCCCTCCCTGCTGCACAGGGTATAAAGCTGGAATATATACATTTTATTATTCAAATCTAAATTATTAATTTTTTTCTTATGTTATAAATTTGGTATTACAGCAGAAAAAATCAGTAACGGTCGTCAATTTTTTGGGCAAGAAATAAAAAGCACCAAAATGCCTATTTTCAAATACCCACATTTATTATATCTTCCTTAAATATCAAAATTTGTGTATTATACGTGATTTATGGATTTGATGAAAAATATAAATCATATCATATGCAATATAAAGTTTGCACTAATTGATGATTTAAATTCTATCCCCAGTATCGGTTTCATCTTGAGTTAAAAACTAATGTTTGTGATCATATTACTTTAAGAATTTATGCTAGAAATAAAGACGTTAATATTGTTTATATTTTATTCACACGTATATGCAGTGGACCCCATATATCGTAAAATCTAGTGAAATATCTCAGTCGTTCATCTGGCAATTGCATCGCCATCGATCCCATACGTGTGTTCTAACTCAAAGAGTTCGCCAAGGGACGCACCCGCCGCTTTTTACCTTTTTTAAATAGTCTTGGCGTTCTTTAGATTCACAGAAATGCCACTCCCTGGCCGTTTAAACTAAATTTAACGGGAAGCGATGGCCGACTACAAGTTCATTTCGTATACGGTGCCGCTGGGTGGCAGAAATGTAAATAACTCGAAGACCATATCCTAATTCCCGTATCGTTCTGGACTCCTTTGAGCACTGTTGAGCTGCTGCCCATAAATTAAACGTACACGCGAGGTCTCCGATCGATTAATATCATCAATTCTAGGCATGCATGACGCATAATCAAAACCCGAAATAGCAGCAATTGCGTATGATTCCTATCTTAAATGCAAAATTAATGTTTGTGATTATGTTAGAAATAATGGTTAACATATGGCTTAGATTCTAGTTTTTCATATGGTGGACCCCAGCATGTTGACCTATCATGTCAAATTTCGATATTCTTGCGACCCACGTGTCATCGAGGCCGTTGTTTTGAAAACCGGACCGCACCGCTTGATCCGACCATGAACCGTGAAGTGAGTGGTCCGGTTCACACCCAATTCTTGTATCTTCCTGAACATCCAATTCTTTTATTTTCCTAAAAATCGTTTGGGCCGCTTGGACTGAATTGTTGAATTGTAAAAAATAATCCAACTGCGGTCAGGTCCAAGGCATTTATAAAAAAAAATAAAATAAAAAATAAAAAATAACAAATGCACTAGTTTATAAATTATCATTAATAATGATAATATTATCATTATCATTATCATGAACTTATCATTGACAAATTATGATGTCATTAATTTTCATTAGCTTTATACTTTATATAATTATATTATTTAATGTTATAACTTATAAGATATATAAAAATGTCAACAAGTCAAGCTAATGGCACTTTGCATACACCCAATATTATATATATTTAATTTTAATTTTTAATAATTAAAAATAATTATTATATCATAATTATGTGATGGTGACATCATGGTTGAAACCATGACCAAGGTTGAACCGGTCTGAAGCGGACAAAAAGACATTTCACCAAACGTTTCGGTTTTAAAAAAGGGCAATGCCACTGTCGTTCCTTACATTTATTCTTTTGTCTTGAAGTTCATTAGATTTACAGAAATGCCACTAGGGAGGAAAACGCCAGATTTTGGCCTCCCATCGCCGTTTTAACTTAAACGGGTCGTGGAAACCAACTCCCGGTTAATTTCGTTTGTGCTATCGCTCAGTGGCAGAATCGTAATTAAATGGAAAATTATGTCCTAATAGCCCTTTCGTTCATTTGGCGGGCTCGTTCCAAGCCTAACCTGCGGTAATTAGGGATCGTAATCTATTCTCTGTTGATTTCGTTTTGTCTGGAACATTATACATTGATTGAAGGTGCAAAGGTAGGTAGTCTCAGAGTATCAGATCGATATTTAAAATTGGACCACAACCATCGACCTACTACAATCTGCTAATTGAACATTGATTGCTTGCTCTCCCTCTGTTCATCATCGGCTCCTTGTTTTGTCACGAGCGATGCGATGATGAGTACCTAAATTATATGTTTATATTTAGGTGAGCCTTGTCAAAGAACAGTATGAAAGGAAATGCTTTGCAGATGAAATTATTTGACAACCATAAGAAACTAATAATATACCAAGGTAACGAACACGTGAAAACGCTTTCACCACAATTATGGTGAAAATGCTTTCTTTTTATTTTAGAAAATGAATCCTAAAAATCTAATTCATTAATCTTTTTTTGTTATTATGTGTTTAGCTAAGATTCAAAAAAAAAAATTTCATGTCATTTGGAGACTTCAATGGACCACTATCGATTAGACAATTCTAAGGGAGGCATATTTACTTTCAAATGAGATAAATTTTAGGATCCATGTAAGTCTCAACATGATATGATTGTTGACATCTTAGCTAAACACATCATACCAAACCAAACATTATTAATAAATTACATGTTTTTAATAAAAATAAAGCATTTTTAGCACAATTGAAGCGATAATGTTTGCATGCGACCATTACCCACTACAGTATATATCATCTCCTGACTTCATGGCAAATTGAGAAAAAGAAGAAGAGTTTTTCTTCCCCTTTATACCCCACTAAATATTGTTTAACATTTTAATTACATAATCACCTAATTTTTTTTTCGTTATTATTTATATTTTCAATCATTATTCTAATTTTATAGCCTACAAATTATTTATTTATCTTTATTTGCTTTATTTTCAATCATTATTCTTTATCACATTGCATCATTATTTTTTTTCCATTACTTCTCCTAATTCAAATTCTTCCTGCTCTTTTCCCAATTCTCAAACAGGCATTAAATAATTAAATGCATGGTTTTAGAGTAGATGAATAAATAATAAAATCTTTACAGGAGTAACGGTGGACCAAGAAATAGTGCTTACAGTAAGCATTAAATTTATATATTCTTTATGCCGTGCAGCTTAACTAACCATACTCGGAAATCTCTATACGGTTGGATGAACCTAATTCGTGGCGTGGGTCCCGTTTGCCCCAGGGTTTCTATTTTCTAGGCAACAATTGATTTTGGCAATATCGGGCAGGAAAAACTGAGTTATCTTGTAGAGGCGTGGGACGAGTACAAGGACACCATATTCTCTTCAAATAAATAGTATAAGAGTCAGATGAATGCTGAGGCGTGGAAGCAGTTACAACAACCAGCAAAGAGAATGGTGCACTCTTCACAGCAGTAACATTCCTCATTTTGACAACGAAGTCTATCAAAATACACCCTAGATATGGTGTTCTATATTTGTCAAATATCTTTTTAGATTGGAAAAATCGATATTTTTGAAACAACAACTAACGTGGGGCGGGGAAAATTCAGCTTGTCAGTGCCCCTACCATCTCCACAGTCAAGCCTCAAGAGAGCCCAACAAGCAACACAAGGCACCCCATCTCATCTCAATCCCATGCTATCTGCTGCATCCTGATCTTCATGATTTTTAGGTATGTTGACGCATCATACAACATTGAGTGCCGATTGAATTGTTGATGAAAAACGGGAAGCAATCGTCTGAGTTGCAAATGCTTGAATCTGTTTCTTCGCATCTGGAATGCAGAGAGAGGGAATTAGCCTCTTCTAGGGATACTAATAATAAAATTGATATAAAAAAAAATAAATTCAATAAGCCACCATCCCGGATGCCTTTGGTTAAGAATTAAAATTAAATACTAAAATGGATAAACGACCTGCCACAATCATTCTTATCAGATCTCACCCTGCCTTAATCTGCTAATCCAATTGTAGATGTTAATCAGCTAGAAAGCTGCTCTGCCCCACATGAAATTAAGAAAATGCCAACTTCAAAAATACCAGCTGAATTGACAAGAGACGCTGAAATCTCTTTCTTCCTGAGTCGTCGGTCCATGAAGGTTGTATGGCCTTTTTTTTTTTTTTGATCTTTTATGTTATCCTTTACTTCTTTCTTGTCTTCCCTTTCCACAACCTCCCCAACTCTGCACTACCAACAGCTTCTGTTCATTTTCAACCATCCCTCTCTCCATTTCCAACACCAGAACCCCACCCTTCTCTTCCCAAACCCAACCCAAATTGTCAACTTGACACTGATGCTAAAGATGAATAGGTTCTCCTTGACATAGCACATGAGCATTTTAAAGATCAGGCTGTGTTAAGATCAGCTGTGGTTTTTCCAAATAGGATTAGGATAGAGTTCAATGTGATATTATCTAACCAGCCTAAGTTTAATAACAAAAACCCAAGTTGGTATTCAGCAGATTCGACTCAAACCTTAACCTTTATTCAGTCAATCTCATTCAAAGTTTCCTACTGTAACCCTTAAATTTAGTTCCAATTTAGCAAATCTCTATATGCTCCATTATTCTTGTAAATTGGCAAAATAATATTCTCCTCCACTCATCCAGCTTTTCTACAGAGAATATTTCTAATTCTGTAAGCCAAAGCCAAGCTAAATTGATGTTCCACATACTTTTACAAACCTCAATCAATATACCATTTGGACGTAGGTCCTTTTCCTATCACCATCTTTTGTAAAGCTTTATTCAATATTTTAAGAAATTAAGCTCAACTAGGTCAAAAATTAACCCTATGCTTCATCAGCATGATCATCAAGCCAGCAAGAAAAAAAGTGTATCAACCCCCATCTCTCACTCTTTTTGCTGTCTATAACTAAAACGCCAGCTAATTGAACCACTGACATTTACTACTAAAAGAGTTACTAAGTAATTCAATACCTTTACGACATTTTGTGAAGCCAATGATGTTTGCAATGCTAAGGCTAAGGCAGACTCCAACCACGAGAAGGTAATCAGCTTGAAACCTTATGAGTGAAAATATTCCAAGAAAAACCCATGCAACAGCCTGCAAAAAGGTAAATCCAATAATCTTCAATACAAAGAATAATGAAGCTCATGGCAATAACAGAAGGGAATGTGATATAAATTTTGAGGATGCATAAGGAAAATTACATTCAGGTTGTCCCATATGAATACATCCATAGAAAAGAAAAAATTGATGTAATTCATTGTCCAGATGTTGGATCAACTTGAAGATTCCGAAGTATCTCCATTTTTTCTTTTTCTTTTTCTGTTTTCCCCCCATTTTTTGAAGGGCCCTCCTTTCTTGAAAGAAGACTTAAATACTATTAACTTCTCTCAAATCAGTATTAAATAATTTAGTAACATGCCACAAAAGCTTATGATGCAGAATGTAACAGAGCTAGAAAACAGTTGGAAATAGTACTAGACTAGTGCACTAAAAAGCCCTGCCTTATAAAGGTTGCAAGCTCAGAACTCCCCTAAGACTTTACTTCAACCAGATGAAAAAATTAAATAAACAAAAGATTTTTGAAAAAAAGTTCTCTGAGTCATCTGACACAAATCTCTTCAACTGGTTTCACCAAAACAGATGGATCTTGTTTTCTTGTGCAAGATGCTAAGAAGGTTGCCAATTGAGTTGCAGAGCATTAGGTCAGACAGTAAAAAGGTGTCTGCTGTTGCCTGCTTGAACATTTTGCAATGCTCTCTTGGTTAATAAACAAAAAGGAAGCCAAGATATACTCTCACATAGGCATCAGATGCAGAAATTTATCTAACCATCTATCTACTTCAGATAACAAAATTTTGATTTGATAAATGCACAGTTCAATATGTCAGGTGAGACCAAAGTAATGTTTGACAAAAATGACACACTGTAACATCTAATAGATCAGCAGCCCTTGCATCTGGTTGGATGATAGTGGCAAGAATGGGAAGCATACCCCCTCCAAGTTCATATACAAACCTTCAGCCCCAGTTTCTCCAATGATTCATTTTATTACTGTGGTTTCTGATAAAGATTCTGAACATGCTATTATTATACATAACAAATGTTCATCTTTCACAAATTAGGATGGTTAACAACTTTAGGAGCTATTGCAATAGAGTAATGCATTGATTTCAGGAAATGGCAGTACATGATGTCAGCGAAGTAATGGGATAAATACAAAATAGGAAATAGAATAAAGACAAAATAGTTTTGATTATAAAAGAGATAGGGTACAAGAGTGTAGAAAAGGTCAGATTAATAATGAAAAAGATAGGCTTGATTATAGAATCAATAGAGTTGACCAAGGAGTATTTACCTTTTTGGATAAAAATAAAAGAACAATAAATATCTTACTAAGTAATATATACTCCCTTCACCTATGTAATGCTCCATTACATCTAAATAAACATCACCTTAACAAATAAAGAAAGAAAGAATTACATATATGTCAGCATAATGTGCAGCAAGCAATTAAAAAATACTACACTTTCAGCAATTGATAAGAAACATTTATTTGACATCAAGAATACAGCCAAAGACAAAATTTTTGAATTAAAAATAAATTAGTAATTCTGTGTAGGACTGGTGAGAAAACTATTGAAATCATGTATTTTGAATACAGAGATGAATTTTGATGTTCAATGTTATATGGTTGCTTCTTATATGATAATTGATTTACTTACAGTCAGGTAGAGTGTCCACCAGAAGAGCCATGAATCCTTCTTGTTCATCCTCGCTAAAGACTACCAAATAGAAAACACAAAAATCAGCAGGTATAAGACTTATAGATGAATGAGAAAAATTTTTAGCACAGAAACAGGAAAAGAAACAGCAGAACAACAGAGCAACAAATGAAATAGAACCTCTTGATCAAGGCACTCAAATCTCCACACACTCTCTCCTTCTTCATTTATTTCATTCCACCATCTGAGGCCAACCAATATTCGTCCACTGACATTCTTGACAACCCAAAAATCAAAGGCAGCAAGAAGAACAGTAACAACAAAGATGATAACAAAACTATTAAAAAAGAGTGCTGACAAAATGTAGAATGCCAAAGCTGCAGCCTGTCAAAAACATTAAACAAGCAGTAAGTGACATCCCTCTGCCGACCTAGCCAAACAAAGTTATGATGGGTATAAATTTCTAAATATCAGACCTTGAAGAGGACATGAAAAAAGCATGTCTTTGGATTTGCATAATTCTCCCCCAGGTTCTGCAAATGGAAGGAACTTAAACTGGTTAGAGAGAGGGAGGGAGGAGAGGGGGGGGGGGGGGGGGTGGGGGTGTGAATTATTTAATAATGGTTGTAAAAAAACCAAAAATGCAGGTGAATCCTTTAAACTATTTATATACCCTCCATGGTTCTATATTTACAATTATGCCTCCCTCATACCACCAATAAGAACCATGTTATTTGCAAATGATGTATGCCACACAATTTTTTCACCTTTTCTTGAATATGCCTCATTAACATGTCCACAACCAGTGCTAAAAAGTTAAGGGCTCAAAAACAACCCCTTTGAGAAGCTTATAATAACTGGGAAATCACTTCTCTGTCCACTAGTACTCCACAAAACTGTTATCAACAGAACAAGACTACATTCAATGGTATTACCATGAGTTCCCTAACCGGGATGCACTACCCTCCCATTCAATTTCCCAAAATTTAGCCTCATTACTGTTTTTGAGCATTCTTTTTAAAGGTAAGTAACATTGTAATTTTTCTCCGTTCCTAGGAAAGAGAATTTTGACTGATGCGATTCATGTTGGTAGCATACTGTTATAGCCATCCATTGCCCAAGCACCAACTTAAACTGTCCACGGCAAACTATCTAGAGTCTAGACAAAATCCTATCCATCCTCATAACAATGAACTGGAAAATTATTGGACGCTCATAGGCCAGTCCTTTATTGGATTGACAAGAAACTATCCATTTCGTGTCACGTTACCCTAGTGGCCTAGCAAGGATGGCGGCCTAGACCAATAATTAGACCATTCGTGTATCTAATCAATCTCATCCACACCACATTTGAGCTGACGCAGCAATCCCACACCACATTCGAGCAGACATATCCAATTGGATCAAATCCCACGAAGACCATGTCAGCATTTTCACTAACAGTAAAGCACTAACTAATCCATCGACGAAACTTATTTTTGTGGCAACCAAATGAATGTCTAATTTTCCAGATCTACCCTTCCTGTCGAGAAAGTGATTAGAAAAACATGGGCAGGAAGAGCCGATTGATCTGGCTAGCATGTGAGATAAAGATTCACTCCAATTAGACCTAATTTCTGACAAAAGAGAAAAAGAGGGGAGGGCGGGGGTGAAGATCGCCAGTGCATTAGATCCATGAAATTTCGCCCGAATTCCTAACAATTCAATATGCTCGAACGGAAAGAGAAATTCATAGAGTTCTTCCGCAACGTGAAATGGTTGGAATCGAGATCTAACAAAGAAATCCTTTTTAAAATTGTCAACATCGAGGGAGATTAGAGAGAGAACCTACCTGATCCATGTCGAGAATTTCAGATCACTCTCTCACTCTAACAAAATTCTGCGAGGATTTCTACAACTCTCATGAGCTGGTCTTCTTCCTTCGCTGCCTTCTCAGTCGTCTCTATGTCTTTCTTCCTTTGAGTGCAAGATTTCTCTCCCCACTCTCTCTCTCTCTCTTGGTTAATCGGCCGGCCCACACGGCAGGCTCGACACAGCCCACTACATCGGGGTAGAACCACGAGCATCAATGCACCGTGCACGTGTACGCCTCTTTACTAATTTGGACAGTCCAACTTGGAATTTCACGGTTTTGCAAGAAATTTCCCGAACGAATTCGATTCGATTAATGCTGTAAGCAGTCGTTGGAAAACAGAGATAGTTGACGGTGTTAATTAAATGAAAAATGCAGAATTATTATTTTTTTTTTACTACTTGTGCATCTATGTTTCCATTATTTATCATCTATGATAATAACCGTAGGAATTGCTTTATTATTCTAGCCCAACGCATGCCAACTGCGTCTACCGATTTTAAGCCAAAAGGCACCTCTAGTAAATCTGTGAGATTTTTCCATGATACATAAGGCCAGCGGTCTAATTTCATTTCATCCCGCTCACGGTTGAACTGAAATTAAATGGACAGTGAGATTTGGGCCTTTGATGAACCGAAAAGTGGCAGGCTATGAGTAGGCACGGGCTTAACAATTCCGTTTCTGTTACTAT
>JAYJMB010017817.1:0-43515 GCA_036873735.1 Pouteria campechiana
CACAAAAACATACTAATTACTCCTCGTGGGATCGACCCTTACTCACACTACTACAGAAAATTAGATTGGAGCAAGGTAGAAATTTGGGTGCCCACGACAGCACCACCACCTACTTTCAATAACTTTTCTACTTTTGTTGCAATGGCTTCCCTTTTTTCTTGTAAGAATAATCACTTTTCCTACCTCACAAGCTTATGGTCTCTGTCAATTGCCAACTTGTGGGAGATGATTGATGGATCTAGCCTTCGCATGATAGACGGTTCCTAGGTAAAGATGTCGATGTTCCTTCTCAACAAATAAATCAATTCTTTTCTCAGGGGCGGCTATAGGGAAAATCTATTCTAAACCTTTTTTCCTTATTATCTAGGAATAATAGAACCACATTCAAGGGTTCCACAGGTTCATTTTGGGAAATTTGCTGCTCATCTTTTGCATCCAGGGTATCAATTTGCATATTTCTAGATATTTTCCCTTTCATGGAGATCTTGTAGCATTCTCGGGAAGTTTTTTTATCTCCTCTAGCTACATTAGTTCCATTCCTAGTTGGAAATTTGACGAATAGATGGTATGTGGATACAATTGCTCTCATTTTATTGAGTTTAGGTTGTTCCAATATGGCATTATAAGTGGAAAGTACCCTGACCACCAAAAAATCAAGGGAGGTGGTAGATTTTTCAAGGTCACCTCCTATTGTGAAAGGGAAGAGAGTGGTGTGATATTGTAGGCAACCAAATTTAAAACTTATATTCAAATGAAAAATTACTTACAGCAGTGTGAGTGAGGGTCGATCCCGCAGAGAGTATCTTGCCTAATTTTATGCAACGTGAACAAAAATGGTGGGGGTTGAGTATAATGAAAACAACATCGTAAAAGAGATCAATTAAAGAAATAAACCTTGGTCCAAGTCAACATCCATCATCAGAATCTCATAGCTGATCATTCATACAGATATAAATCAATTCACACTTTGAATATTCACCATTGGAACTATTTTTCTTATCTCTCCTTTGACATAGTTAATTAGAAATTAGTATTCTAATTAACCCTAACTACTAAATAACCCTAGATGAGAGCTAAAGGTTTAATCTAATAACATCTTTAAAATTTGTAGAGATTGGTGAAGCTAAACAACATAAGTACTAGTGATTGCATTTAATTTAGTCAAATATTCATCATAAGATTTAATAACTACTATCAGCAGCAAATTGTTCAATCTTAGTTGCTTCATAAATTAAAGAGATCAAACAATTATGAATTTGATATTTAATTTAGCAATAGATTGCAATGAATAATAAACTAATTAGCCTTCATAGCAATTACACACAACAATCATAATCATAAACATAGAAGAACATTAATACTCAAAGCATAAATTGAACAATGAAAACTAGTTAGATCTCATAGTATATTAATTCTAAGGTTTCTGTATTCTTAAATCAAGGATAAAATTTTAGCCATGCAAGGCCATGAAAACACAAAAAGAGAGAATAAAGAAGAGAAAAAAGAAGAGAGATGATTCCCTACACCAAAAGTTGTGTTTCCTATGTTTTCCCTTTCTTAAATAGCCCTAATTAGGATTATTTTCCATGTCATATGGATTCTCTAAGTGGTCTTGCATATAAAATATGAAAAATATCAAAAATATCTAGTTTCTGCACTTACGAATCACACTGGCACTGCTGCTCTACATTCTAGCACTGTAGCACCAAACCTGTTATTTGCAATGTTCAGGAACAGTGTCCACTATTTTAGCCATGTCTCTCTCATAAGATATTGGAATTATATGATTCTTGATGTGGTCAAAATATAATTTCAAGATATACAAATTTTATATTGATCACTTTTTCAAAATCAGCCTCCATCTATTTCAAAAATAGGATACAAGTGAAGACTTATGTCATATTCAGTGAGTTTGAAATGTAAGACAATTGTAGTATTTTGGCCATAACTTTCACATATGATTTCCAAATCCTATGATTCATGATTTATTGGATGGATAACTTAAATGGATACAACTTATATGTTTAACATGTTTGCTGAATCAATCTCCATATATATCAAAAATGGCCTTTAAATGATGTCAGATTAAAAAGTGATGCCAAAGTTGTCCATAATCATCCAATTAGCTTCTTTTCGCACTTAACAACTTCTTTTATCTCTAAAATCAAAATTTAAGAATAATAACTATATTTAGGAAATAAAAAAAAACTTAATATTAAGGAAATAAATATAACATTTTATGTTCTCATCGGAGAATGATGATACCTTCCAGAACTACACTGTCTCTGGTGAAGCCCCCCTTAGCTCATAGCTTCTCTTTTGGAAGTTTCATATTTTTAAAACAATGGTAGAACAATATATTTGCAAATGACCCGTTGTCTACCATAATTCCTTTTACCTCAAATTTTGATATTACTGGTGATATTACTACAGCGTCATCATGAGGGACAATTACATTGTATGTGTCTTCCTCTAAAAAAATGATTTGAAAGTCGTCCTCTTCTCTTTTTTTTTCTGCGCCTATTCCATCACATTAACCTCTTTTGGGTATCCTGATTGAGTTTTCCCACCTATTGTGGGACTTCCTATAATAATATTGATGATTCCTACTATAAGCTAATTTGCTTCAGTTGCTACATTATTATCATCTCTCATAACTGTGGGTCTTTATGGAAGATTTTCTCTTCTTCCTTCCACCTTCTGTGAATTATTAGCTATGTATTGCTGCAACTTTCCCCTTCTTATGAACTTGTCAATTTCCCATTTCAGGTTGTAGCAATCCTCTATGTCATGGCCGACATTTTTGTGGAAAAGGTAATATTTTTTGGAGTCAGGGCCTTTCCTGCTTCTTATAAGGGGTGGCTCAGGGAGACGCCCTTGGTTTTGGATTTCATGTTAGACAAAAGTTATGGAACAATTGAGAGGAGTATATTCGATTATTCTTCTATCTCTGTCGTACAATCTCCCTTTTGTGAATCCATAAGGCGATCCTCCAAAATGTCCCTTATGGCATTGCGGGGGAGATCGGCTCCGTTTCCTCCTCGCTTCAAGGTTTTCTTCTCAGGTGATTTCTTTTCCATCTATATGTCTATTTAGGCTTCCAGGAGCTCGAAGTAATTTTTGGGCGAGAACAGGCTTAATTGATACCTTACTTATTTGCTTTTGATCCTACTCCATAATGTTGTTGCTGCTATTTTATGATCCCATCCCTTAATATCTAACGTGAGGTGATTAAATTTGTTGATATATTCTTGAAGAGACTCATTGTCTCTTTGCTCGAAAGTTATTAATGATTCCATAGTTATTTTCTCTCTCCACTACCCGATGAAACACCCTTAGAAGCATTTTTCCAAGTTGCTGAAAGAACTGACAAATTCTGGCTCCAAGGTTTTATACTAAGATAATGTAGCCCCCTTTAGCGTGGGAGGGAAGGTGCGATATTTTATAAAATTCTTAACTCCTACTACGGCTATCTGCCCATTATATTTAGATAAATGGTTCTCCGGATCCACAGTTTTGCCATACTATTCCAAGGACGGCATCTTAAATCCTTTGGTAATTGATTACTCTAGAATTTCTTTGATGATGAGGAATCTCTTTGTTAGATTTTTTTTCTTTCTGTTTGCCACTAGCGGATCTGTTGATCATATTTGTTGATTTTTTCCTTAAGAATTCTTCATACTTCTAAGCAGGACTACATTTCATCCTCCTGTGGCAAAACCTTGGGGACTATAGCAAGAGCAAAGTTGGTGACCCTAACAGGGTGATGGATAGCTTCTTAGTTGGCTACTATTTCTTAAGCCAGTATGAGCACCCGGTTTGTTGATTATGCACCTGGAAACAGATTGGCTAGGAGGGTTCTATAAATGTAGGTAGCAAGTCTGGCTAGCAAGCCAGTTCTTTGTTTATTCTCGGTTTTGTGGGTAGTCGGATCAAGGATGTTGTAGGGATGCTAGGAGACGATCCCTTCAGGATTATTCCCTGCAAGTGTTCCTTCCATGAATTCTCTCTATTGTTGTGCAATTTTTTGCATTATCTACTACATCATCTGGAGATTTGTTAGCCTCAGTTGATCGAACAATTCCCCTGCTGCTGCTGGACCGCTGTTCTGGTTTGACATGGATGGTGTATTGTTGCCTGCAATAAGACATGGGTTGGCGTTCATATTGCCTTGATTTTCATCAGACATCTTCTTGGCTTATTGAATGTTCACATAGATGATGCTATTGTTTGGGTTGCCCCAAATCAATATTCTGGATGATCATTGATAAGAGCCCTACAAAATTGAGAAAATGTTAGAGGATGTAGGGGATATTCCCAATATAAACACTCTTACATTCAAGTTAGTAAACAGGACTCTTTGAGTGAATATGCAGTAGTAGCAAGTGCTTTTGTTAGGAGGGTGCATACTTGGTCCTTTTGTACTTGACCATGGGTAACGTACATATGCTATCTATACGCAAATGAGATTTAGTAAGCTTGGGAATCCTATGTAAGTGCGTTCCCAAGATTACTTGGGAAACTTCGGTAGCAGGTCCTTTTATTAGGCATAGTTTGATGTGGTAGGATGCCAACTAGATGATATTTATCCAATGTGGGGATTTCCTAACATCATATTATATGAACAATCAATATATATATATATGTATATACATATTCAGACTAAAAGAATGAGTAATTAAAATTTTTTTTTATGTGGGATGAGATAGCATATGATTTTTAACTTTTATGTTTTAACATTGCTCCTCCTAATGGGCTGATCTGAATATTTTTAATAAGAGAAAAAACATATTTAAAACCCGTGCAACGGTGGGATCAAGCTATAAGTGACTCTCTAATCTTCCGATGGCATGCCTTAGAGAAAAGGTGTGGATGGATGCGTGCATGCGATCCGCTTGCGCATGTCACCGTTTGTATCAGCTAATGCACATATTGCGTGGAAACGGTGGGACTTACGTGTATTTGCATTGAAAATTCATTTTCAGAAGCTTGATTTGACATATATTTTCTATAATAATTTTATTTATTATTATTATATTTTATTTATTTGCGACCTTTCTATTTTAATTTTATTTATTTATTCTTCCTGGTATTGGTTAAGTCTTATTCAGTATATTCCAGCTATACCCAAGTACATGCGCCCAACCGATCAACCCATGATCAAGTGGGGCGGGGTGGGGTGGGGCCCTCTTGACGACGACTGCAAAAAAGGAAGAACGAAGCTGCTAACAGTTCATTAATCTTCTCGCGCGAATCTCTCTCCAAAAGCTTCTGGGCCCCACGGTAGTCTTCGCGTGTCCGAAGGAAAAGAAAAACCGTTTTTTCCTTTGTTTCTGCCTTCACCTCCTCACCATCTCTTTCCCTCCCTTACGCACACGCATAAGAAAAAGCAAACTAGAAGAAGAAAGGAGGGACCCATCAAATCGTAAAGCTCGAGAAGAGAAGAGAGGAGAAATAATAATACTAATAATAATGGTGGCCCCTTCAAATCAAATGTCATTAAAACAGCGGCAACAGCATCGGAGGTTTTTTTTTTTTTTTTTTTTTCCTCACTAGTTGCGTTTTGAACCAGGACAAATAGCAGATGTTCTTTTTCCTGAATTTTCCTTGTATTGTCTGTTTGGATGATGACTCGAGGATGAAAACAGGGACATTGCAATTCCGGAACTGGGTTTCCTTCAATCTCTCGTTTCCGACCTGGCTTTGACGGATTTTGCATTTCGCTAACAATACAAACACCATCTTATCTTTTTCTGATTAAGAACTGAGCAAACAAACGGTTGTAGATCCACGGACATACAAATTGCGCGCTGAATGTTTCCTGATCTTGTTTTTTTTTCTCTTGATTTTCCATTTTGGAAGTTGTTATTGTTTCCATGATAACAGAGCGGTAGAAAGAGATCTTCTTCTGCTTTCTTCACAAAATCTCTCATGCACTATTTGTTGTTATATTTAGAAAAAAATTTCAAGTATACAAGAAAGGGCTAGCAATCCTCGCAAATGAAAAGCAATCAATGTGAAAGTGTCTTGTTTGGTTCTGCCATTCCATTTTTAGAAGTTAATTTTTTTATCAGACAGTGCGAGGAAATATAAATTTTATATTTGCTGTTGTTATTGAAGTTCTGTTTCCATATTTTTCAGGAATTAAATGAAGAAATGGAGAACCAAGCACATGAAATTTCTCAATTGCACGTTTCCTGATTGCATCCTTCCTCACCTCCAGTCTTTGTTCATGTTGAGATCATGTTGTTGATCCACGCTTTGATGGTTTCGTTCTGAGTTAGACTGGTGTCGTTGTGTTTTGTATTGGATTTTGTTTGAATTTCAAGGAGACTATAGTACGCATCTTCCCTGAAAGCGGCAACAATGTCAAGTTTTGTGGGAGTCATTGTGTCCGATCAATGGCTTCAAAGCCAATTCACTCAGGTCGAGCTTCGCAGCCTTAAATCCAATGTAAGTATTCAACTAGCTTCTAGTTCATGCCATTTTTTTTTTATCAATCCAAGAATGCTGGAAAAGAAAATGGAAAATTTTAGAGTTAATGTAATTTTGTTGAATTCAGTCAGCATTTTCTTGCCTACAAAATCCTTCTTCATATACAGATATATTGATTAAAGAGAAAGAAAACAACTAATATCACATTTTTTCAGTTAAATCGGATTCTTGGATTGAACTAATATCCTTATTCTCTTGCTTTTCCTTCTTAGTTTTTTCACTAGATGGCAGGATGGATGGATGGATAGATAGATAGATAGATAGACAAATAGATAGATAGATAGATGATTTTTGTAGAATCCACCTGTTTTTGCCAATTCAACATTCTCTTTGAGTTGAGATGGCTTATTTTTTATTTGCTGAATTGTTGTGCTTTGTTTAGTATATTTCTTTGAGAACCCAAACAGGTCACGCAACTGTTGGAGATTTACCACCGGTAATGGCAAAACTTAAAGCTCTTAAAGAAAAAATTACTGAGGAAGAGGTTCGACAGATCCTAGGCGAGTCATATCCAAACACAGAGGATGAGGTTGACTTCGAAGCCTTTCTTCGGGTGAGGTTGCCTAACATCTTTTTACACTGTTTTCTTGGGATGTAATGGATGGTTAGGACTTGTGGTTGAGATATATTCAATGGCCAGGCATATTTGAACCTGCAAGCCCGTGCAACTGCCAAATTGGGTGACACGAAGAATGAATCATCATTCTTGAAGACTGCAACAACAACCCACCTGCACACAATCAGTGAATCAGAGAAGGCATCTTACGTTGCTCACATGAACAGCTACCTGGGAGATGACCCATTCCTAAATAAATATCTTCCCTTGGATCCTGCTACAAATGATCTTTTTAACCTTGCAAAGGATGGTGTTCTTCTTTGGTACTCACATAAACCACATGCCACAGCATCTAATTAGTTTATGAATGTGGCTGTTTTGATTTTTGGTGGTGCTTGTTTGGTCTGGTGATGCAGTAAACTAATCAATGTTGCTGTACCTGGGACAATTGATGAAAGAGCAATCAACACGAAGCGCATCCTCAATCCTTGGGAGAGAAACGAGAACCACACTCTTTGCCTCAACTCTGCAAAGGCCATTGGATGCACTGTAGTAAACATTGGAACACAGGATTTGGTTGAAGGCCGGGTAAGTTCAACTATTTCTGCTATTTGCTATATACATACTGTGGGTCCTTAGCATTGCATTTTATTATGGCTGATGAAAGGAATTTGGTATTTCATTGTTAACTGCCTTTTGGTCCCTTTTCTTATTCAAATTGTTGCCAACAGTAATGGTGTTATTTGAACTTCTAATATAATGGCCTTTTCTGATCACAGGTGAGCCACTTTGGCTCTGAGTGCATGAATGACGAAGAAAGAATTCATGCTAGACCCAAGGAAACTGTTGAATATTTTTTTTATTAATGATGTATAAAGACCTTAAATTTGAAATGGGGGAAGTGTTGGGGGTTTTCAGGGCATTGCATTTACCTTCTAATTGTTTCGTCCTTCACATCTGATGGTTGAACTTGTGTAGCAGTTTTTCTTCACACTTGTCTTCAATTCCGCATTACTCAAGTTCTTTGATTTATTTGACTAAATTGTTCGATTTCTTTTTTTCAGCCTCATTTAGTACTTGGGTTGATTTCTCAAATTATAAAGGTACCAGAAATTTTTCACTTCTTTCCTTCTATGTAATGTTGGGAACCTTTTCATGCTTAACGTAAATTCCCCTTAAGAGGCTTTGAGTAACAATCCAGCACATTATAGCTTAGACCTTGCGAGTTTTAGCATGTAGGCTTTACTCATGCTGCCAATGTGGAGTGACAAGTTGCTTGTCTAAATAATGGGCCTTGCATTTATGGGGAGTGCCCAAAATTCTCAATTCAGAAGATTTTAAACCCCTCAAGGCCAAAGATATCAATTGGACATGACCCTCTAATGTGGAAAATTCATTGTCTAACCTTCATTCAGAGCAGAATCCATGAAATTGATGGTTCAGGTCAGTGGAACATTTGTTCCATCTTTTGATATCTATACATTGGCTAAGGTTTTGAACCCCATCATCCATCCTCTAAGTCTTTATCCTCCAATGCTGTAAATGTATTATAATCAATAATCAGCCTTGTTGATTTTCTAACTTTTGTAACCTTGATTCAGATACAATTGCTAGCTGACCTCAACTTAAAGAAGACACCTCAACTGGTTGAGTTGGTTGATGACAGTAAGGTCAAGACAATATTAATCATTTTCGCTTTATATTCTTTTTTCTTGTATTGTTAACAGGAAGAATTCTTTCTTGAGTTTTGGTCCTGTACTGTTATTGAATTTGCAGGAGGTGGAGGAGCTCATGGTTTTGTCTCCAGAAAAGATTTTGTTACGTTGGATGAATTTTCATCTACAAAAGGCAGGCTACAAGAAGACTGTTACTAATTTTTCTTCTGATGTTAAGGTAAGATGACAGCCTTCTAGTAAGTGATCAAAACCTGACCAAGTTTTATCTATTTCTATCGGGGTTCACATCTAGATAGAACTGTGCCAGAAAGATGGTTTGGCCATATGAAACAGAAGCCTAGAATTTTGCTAGTTAGAAGGTATGACTTGGTTCAAATCCTTTGGCAGAGAATGGGATAGCCCAGAAAGGCATCAGTGGAGGTGGTTAACAAATACTTGAGGAGCAATGTATTAAATGGAGGGACTGTCAGCGACATAACCAAATGACATAGTAGGATTCATGAAGGCTTTCAATGATAATGGTAGCGGCAATGGTGGTCCATGCCCAGATTAGAATGTTAATGATGCCTAACAGCCCTGGTTTATAGGGAAAAATGGTCCACAACAGAGCTCATAACATATTGGTATTCATGACTTTCAGTGATGATGTTGGTAGCAGTAGTGGTTCTGGATATGATGTTAGACCTGCTGACCAGACCTAGGCCTATTCTCAAGCCAAATAGAAAAGGGGTTGTGGATCATGCTTACCCAGTCAAGGTTGGAGCTGTTATTCATCCCTCGAAGCAATTTTTCAAATCACTAGGTGGTGATGGTGAAAAGAATTTATGAATTAATAGCCTAAATGTGGAAATGGTGCATATTGATGGTAGCACTTAGTTGGGGATAAGGTTACATTGTGATGGTGATGATAAACTGTTGTGTCCAATATTTTTTTGTTTTTCGACAACATTTTCCTATCATTATGAGAATGATTTCCCACGAAATTCTCGAGGCCTAGAAGGTCCGGTTATCAATCTTTGCACTGGATATTGTTTTTTCTTATCACATGCGCCAATCTTTTACCATTGTTATTTTTTCTATTTGCCCTTTGATTTACGAGGAGAAATAATTACTTTTTTCTATCTCCAGTTCCTATATATCTTATGACCTCATGCATTTTCAGGATGGAGAGGCTTATGCTTACCTGCTCAATGTTCTTGCACCAGAACATTGCAGCCCATGCACATTAGATGCTAAGGACCCTACTCAAAGAGCAAACCTGATACTCGAGCATGCAGAGAGAATGAACTGTAAAAGATATATCACTCCGAAGGACATTGTTGAGGGTTCAGCAAATCTTAATCTTGCATTTGTTGCTCACATATTCCATCACAGGTAAGGATGATTTTCTACCCCCATTTCTTATAATCTGTTTGTTCTGCTTTTAGGTTTTCATGAATAGATTGATTTCTAAATATATCCTTATATTTCTACCCATTTGTTTCAACTTTGCTCATCCTGTGAACATTTTAAGTGCATAAAATTATGCCCCCACCATAAATAATGGCTGGGTCTTATAGCTGTCCCAAAAAATTTTCTCTTCAGTTCGATTAATATATCTTGTAGGACTTTATTCATGCATCTACCCTTCTTCCCCTCTGCTTGGATGTTCTGATTAACATACTTTGCATCCACTCCTGTCATGAAACTTTTCAATGATTTCTTGCCAATCTTGGTGCATTGTTTTAATGAATTGTTCCAATTTATAGCCTATTTGGTGGCTTCAGATATTCAGAAGCATTTGGTAACTTAGAGAAGCTTTTTTTCAGTCGTAAACCTTCTAATTCAACTGTTTATGTGTTCTTAGTCCTTTCTTGGCATTTTCGTTTGAATATTCGTCAGTTGATCCGTTCTTGCAGGAATGGTTTGTCATTTGATAGCAAGAAGATGTCCTTTGCTGAGATGATGCCTGATGATGTTCAAGTGTCCAGAGAAGAAAGAGCCTTTCGATTGTGGATCAACAGTCTTGGAATAGCTATGTATGTCAATAATGTATTTGAGGATGTAAGAAATGGGTAAGCTTGCAACTATACCATCTGTTGATTTGTCTGGCTCTTCTAAGGGGGCAACAGACAGTTTATGAAGGATATAAACCATTAAAATTGGGACTATTAGTATGTGATCCAGGCCATAGGAAGGATATTTTAGCAGAAAGATCCCAGGTTGAAGATCTTCTTGTCGAGGTTGGTCAAGAAGTAGAAAGTTACAAAGATGCCAGTAGGCAACAGTCAAAGGCTGAACTATATAAATCACTGGGATCTGCGAAAAAAACTTTTTGTAAATATGATTCATTCTTGATGAAAATTTTCTGATAAACAATCAGGATCCATTAACTATGAACCTACTAGTAAAAAACAAATTATCCTCTTGACAATATATATAATTGTTTGTTTTTTTGGTGGTATAGATAAATGGTGTGCTTCATGCAGATGGGTTCTTTTAGAAGTGCTCGACAAAGCATCTCCTGGGTCTGTTAAGTGGAAGCAGGCAACAAAGCCCCCCATTAAGATGCCGTTTAGAAAAGTAGAAAACTGCAACCAAGTTATAAGGATTGGAAAACAATTGAACTTCTCTCTTGTTAATGTAGCTGGGAATGATATTGTTCAAGGAAATAAGAAACTCATACTCGGTAACCATTCAGCTCTTTCAAACCAATTGTTGACTATTCTCATGGCTGGTTTTGTAAAGCAGTTGTGTGGGTTAAGAGAAACATATACAATGCTTGTTTCCGAGTTTGCTGGTGGCTTCCATTCAGTGGATTCGTTGCGAATGATTGGTGTAAACGGGCATATATAGCCAAGAGTTATATGCAGCAGAGAAAGACGACTCTCCAATTGGTGGCTGGGATTGGTTGGCATGGGGGATCTTTAGGCATCCTCCTAAAGCAGTTCTCACAAGAAAAGCTAAATGTATTATTGCTGAAACACTGGCCGCCAGTTGCTCTGTGCACTGGGGCTCATGCACTCTTTACCAAGCATTGTCTACTACCCTTATTTTCCTCATGAGGATTATTGATTCTTTAGTTGCATTAATTTGTCTTGCTGTTGTTCAGCATTTCTGTGGCAGCTAATGAGGTTTAATATACTTCAACTCCTAAAAAACTTAAGCTCATCTCATGGGAAAGAGATGACAGATGCTGACATACTAAATTGGGCAAATGCTAAAGTGAAGAGTGCAGGAAGAACTTCTCAAATGGAAAATTTTAAGGTCAGTTGTCTTTCTTTATTGCATTTATAGGAGCACTGGGCTCTGAGACCTATTAAGTGGAACCCATACTTTAATGATCCAGACAATTACATTGACTATTTCTAGCAAGCTTAAAATCTTCTGGATCAAATAATTCAATAACTGAATTGTCCATTTTTTATATTAAAGTTCAAGTATAGGTGGATGAGATCCTTTGATGTGGAGGTCACCACTGTTGTGCCCATCATACCAATGGTGACAATAAGCCGTGGTCAAACATGCACTGACCAGTGCTTGGGAACAGTTTCCTCTGCTTCATAGTTGTATAACCTATTATGGTTTTGAACTTTTACAAGGCATCTGCAATTTCTTTTCTGCAGGATAAGAACTTATCAAATGGGATGTTTTTCCTCGAGCTCCTTAGCGTTGTAGAGCCAAGGGTTGTTAACTGGAACCTTGTCACCAAGGGGGAAAATAGTAATTATCTAATCATCTATTGGGCCTTGTTGTTCTTTTCTTCTGTTAGTTCAGTGTTCATAGGTTTTCAGAGTGGTTGCTTTACAAGAATGAGGTTATTAGTACTAGTTGCATGGACCAAGTTAGTTGATGCGGCAGCCCATATGCTGCCTATGGTGAACCAGTAGTAATGTTGCAAACCATCTTGTTGGTCATACTTGTGACAAAAATGTATGCTCATACATCTAGAATTTTCTTCTTTCTGCATCCTCTTATTGGATCAGATCGTGATTGATATACATGCACCTTATAGCACTTAAGGAGACCACACAATGACATCCGCTATCTCATTTTGGTAAGAGAATTTGGAGGAATATGGCAATGCACTGATGCATATCACCATTAAGTTGAAAATCAACACAATTTTTCATACTTTTCATTGTGGTTTGGCACGGTGAGCTCTTGAGATCCACATAACTTGCACCCTGATTCATCTTCATGGTAATGCAGATGAGGAAAAGAAGCTAAACGCTACATACATAATAAGTGTTGCTCGGAAGCTTGGGTGTTCCATTTTCTTGTTGCCTGAGGACATAATGGAGGTAATGTATGTTGGATTAACATAGAAAAGAACTAATGAATTAGTCAGTAGATGTGTTTCGATGTGGCTACACTTACGTTGCTTTTTCTCATGCCACATAACCCAGATTTATGGTCCATTTGTTCCTGCATACCATTTAATGTATATATGCTTTTTGAGCAGGACCTGAAGCAAGCCCTGTCATTTTTGAAACAAATGAAATCAGTTTACCCATTTTTTGCAAATATACCCGCATATCGCAATCAACTTGAGAAACCCAATGAAGAAGAAAATGGCTGATTTCAAGAGAAATTTTCTGGGAATCGCAAGCACTTATATTCTTTTGCTGGGAAAGAACTTTCTGGCTTGGAAAGCATTTAAATGCCTTTCCTTAGTTCTTCTATTACAGTTTTCTCAGTGCAGAATCTTGTTTTGGGCGTGCTCATCAAAACAAGACCAATTAATTTTCAAAATGGCCACAAATCTCTAATACAAACAAGTATTATCACTAGAAAATATAGCTGAGTTAAACTCAAGATGACATAACCCAGTTGCAGGGATGAAGAATTAAGCCCACCAAAACCAAATTTCAGAAAGCTGTCGATTCAGCCTGAAGCAACAAACAGCCTGAACATGGCGGAAATACCCATGTCATTCGGAATCACGTGGGTTGAAAGCCAAAAATATTTCTGCATGCAGAGTCCCTCAGTGGATAATTACTGATTCTTAGTTTTATCAGACGGCATTATTTATTGCAGTTTTCACTGGGTGCTCTTAGTTTTATCAGATGAAATTATTTATTGCAGTTTTCACTGGGTGCTCTTTGGACATTGCAGATGAATTCCTTAGTTGGTCCTTTCCTTCTAGACTGATTAAAAGATGTTTTCTTTCCTTTTGCTACTCTCAGGTAAACCAAAAAATGATCCTCACTCTAACAGCCAGCATCATGTACTGGAGCCTTCAGCAGCGAGAAGAAGCGTCGGAATCATCTGCTGAAGCAACCACAGCAAACCTGGAAGACGTGTCTGTGGATGGTGAGGATGGAAGCAGCATTTCTCGAACTGTTTCAAACATGACCATGGATGATGCTGCTTCGGATATTTCATCACAAGCCGAGATCACAAATGCTTCTGTTGAATAATGACTGTGAATTGTGCTTCATTCCTTAGAGAATAGACGAGAAGTCTGCTAATTCTATGCGCATGTGCTACATGAATGGCATGTATCAAGTGTACCCTACCTGCAGATGCCATTGCCCAAAAATTAGCTCTCCAATAATTATTAGTTTGCGATGCACTTGGAATGCCAACTGCTGGAGAACTTTTCTGCCTGCATTCTAAAATCTTGGCCAAGGCTGGGTTTTGTAGCAGGACATACTTCAGAATGGGGGAACATCCGGTGCATGATCTGCATGTGTCGGGCATACCACACAAGCGAGGTAGGCATGTAGATGGTGCGTATAGAATTAACAAATGTTAGAAGAGGATAGAAAATGACGCTGGGGATATTTGTGCAATATATCCAGAGTCAGGTATTTATATCGCAATCAACCACGAAGATGCGATAAGTGATTGCCATGATTGTACTAAAATGCCTTCATCCAAATGAAAGATATTGTAGTCCGGTGAATCTTTTGCTTGAGAAAGGTGAAGAGGCCTCAGCAGTTTTCTGTATCTGTTTCCAAATTCATTTGCTCTGTTCCTCTAATCATGTTGAATAATGTACATAATAAGAGGGTCCATAATCATCGTCATCTTTCGTCTTTTGTTTTTTGTGCCTTCTACAGACGGGTGATGAGATGACTTTTGGTGATGAAGCCTCCGTAATGATTTTAAGGTAAGTTGTTCTTGCGAGGCTCACTACAAATTTAGTGTTGCTCCATTTGACATGAAGGGACCGACCTATTTGCTCAGTGAGGGTTAGACCAAAGCCGAACATGGGCCAGTGGACGTGCATCTTTAAATGGGCCGGTGAATCTTTCCTTCCAAACCATCATAAATAGGCGTTAAGAAAGGGCAAGTCTCGTCATCGTGCGGTTGCTAGTTTGGTGACAGCCCGTGAGAGGTGAGGCTGCGTGAGGAACGGCTTCTTGGGCCAACAGCCAGCTAAAGATAATTTTGATCCATCAAACAAACAAACGTACGTGGCAACAGAGTTGATGAATGGATGACTAGACCCACTACGTACCTATATAGCTCGTAATTCCGTATGTGGACAATAATTTTCATATAAAAAGAAAAAGAAAAAAGAAGAAAATCTCATTGGGGTATCCTCCATTCCTTTCGCCAAGATTTGTTCTTAAGTGAGAAGCATCCGTAAAATGATTTCCAAACTATACGCGGTTACCGTCAAGGGGTTGTGTTTGCAAGGCAGAATGGGCAGTCAGGCACTGACTACTAACACCTAGCACTGCTATACTCGAAAACTTCCTAGCCACTAATTTGATTGATGTTAGTTAGGTTGCATGGTCCGGGTGTGCTGAGAGACATGATGCAGTCATTAAACTGCAAAACAACCGTTCCTTTCCCCACCACTTTCTTTTTCCCTTTCATTATGATTATTTTTACTCCTTGTTCCCTCGTTGGACTAGACTAGTACAATTGGCAAAAATTACACTTTAAGATTATCACCATGCCAATACGGGTTCAGCCGCACAGCACACAAGATGGTAAAACAGCTAGCAAAACACAGCTCTAAAGGTTGTTAATTTCGCATCTGAAACAAACAAAGAATACATTTTGACTTGACAAAATGGTGTTCTCCTAGTTCTGACAGTCCGTATGGGTATTTTGTTGCTCTGCCACAAGCATGAGCATCTCTAACCGCTTGTCAAACAATGCAGCACTCTCATCTCTCCTGTCAAGCTCAGCTGCTTCCGCCTCCAGCCATTTTTCCCGCAAATCATCAAGCAGGTTTCCCTGATAAGTGTTTGCACCAGCTCCTGGCGCACTTGGAAGGGTTGTACGTAGGGAGGATTCTCCAGACGGTGAAGGGAGAGTCGAAAGCATTTCTTGGAACTCCCTTGTATCAGCAATTGTTTCAAAATTACAAGCAATTGCACCTAGACAGTACTCTCTCACCTTTAAAACACCATACCTACAAAAGTAACTCAACAAACTTTAGCACAACATGTTAAAAGTTGAAACAGCTCTCTCCTTAATAGAAAAGACAAATTGCCCAAAAAATTTCCATCATATACCGCAGAAATAATCCAAAGATGAAAATGCTGGCAGGCTGCAGATTTTTCAAGTTGACGGGGTGTTTTACTGTGCGATGGTGCATCTGATAAAGCTACCCCACAAAGAACCGTGCTAAAATAGCATGAATACTTTTGGTGCTGATGAGAGGCATGAGAATGTATATAAATGAACTGATGCCAAATCTGTCCAGCATGTTGCAAAGTTTAGATACATTTCACTATTAAAATGTCAATAGGTACAAGGAGACTTTCTCCCGCATTTTCTGCACGGTAAATTCCTTCAGATTTGCCAAGGACATAGAAGACCAAAGGCAAATTCCTAAATATGAGGTTATAAGCTGGGTGCTAAAAAGTATACATCAAAGACATAATCAATATCCATTTGGACATAGAAGACGAAGGAGAGAAAAGGAAGAAGTGAATGGAACTGCAAGTGAATCAAAAGGCTTCCCGTCTAAGGAACTCAATATTAGATATATCAGTTAATCACATAAAAACCACAAAGGATGGTCAAAAGTCCAAAACCACAATGCTGGCACAATCATAACTTCCTCTGAATCTGAAATTTGCCACAAATGCTCATTTTATGCATAGGTGGGATAACTCATCACAAGTTTCCTGAAATACAGACACTGTAGGCAGAAAACCTGATGATAAATCCAGATCCAATGAACACACCAAATTCACACAAACATTTAATAGATTGGTAGTAAATATGAATAATAAAAAACACAGAACAAAGACAACTGTGGTTAACAGCATACATATCAGACAACATAAGCCAGTGGCACAGCTCTGCAGGAGAGACCATCTCCAGATGTGGCAGAAGGGCATCCGCCACAGCACGCTTAAGAGGAAACAACAAATATCTTGATGCAGCATCAAAGATTTCTTCAGCCTGCGCAGACATCACAGTACCATCTCTTGAGTACTTCAAGCATAAATCAGAATAGAAGAATAAGGAAGATCCATAATTCTCCATTCATGATACCTGATTGGGGTCTATATCCTTCAGACCATCAGTGTACCTGAATTCAAAAGTTTCAAGAGGAGATTTCAAAAGGGAAAAAAAGGCAGTAACTTTTTTGAAGGTTCTATTTCCATCCTTACAGCTGCTCTATTTCCATCCATTTGAAGTAAATGGTCAGAATTTTTTATGCACATACATGTATTTTCTAAGGGGTACCCTTAGACATCTTTGCTGGTGGATTACCTGGGGAACTAACAATTTAGAGTTAGAGAGAGAGAGAGAGCACTTACATGTACTCTATAAGCTTTTCGAATGCCTCAGTATTTACATAATGTTCTTCAAGAATTGGAAGACACTGACCAGGTAACCTGTCTCTTCCTTCAATAAAATCTGTCATTCGGAAAAGCCTCGCTTTGAAATACTCTGATCGGGAGGCCAGAATCACTTGATGACAACGTAAAATTTTTTGATTGACTCTAATGCAAACATCTGCCAGATCGTTACCAGGTTTCCTCATCTGCATCTCATCAACAATTCCTAAGCACTTGACAAGAGAACTTTGAAGAGTGCATTGCATGGCAGCAGGAAGCCTATCTTTCTCCGGAAGGGATTGCCCCTGTAAAATAAACCATTTCTGGGACCTATCCGCATCTCCCAGCGACTTATAATCTGCATATTTTTTGTGGATTAGTTCTTTTGCAAGGACCTTCTGTAATTCTCCACACTTACAGACTTTGCAAATCTCCAGAAGATCTTCCATGTCATCGACAGCAACCTCAAGCCTGTCAGAATAGAAGAAAAGGATTAGGCTGAACAGTGCTGGGTAAGACAACTTTTCCCTTGCAAATCTCACTTCCTTGCGGTCCTTCCATTTTTCTTCAAATCTCCTCTTGAAGAATGGCGATCGAGCACTCAAAATAACTCGGTGTGCTTCAATTGGTCTTCCTTGCACGTAGAACACAATGTCTGGAGGGAAATTATCTGAAACAGGTCCATTGTTTGACAAAGGATAGCCTGCTAAAAACTGCTAGAAGTTAGATCAGTTCATTGATTATTTCTTTTTTTCCTTTTCAGTACTAAATACATGCCATCAGAAAAGTTAGATCAGTTCAAAGATCGTTTCCTTTTTCCTTTTCAGTACTAATCTATGCCATCAACAAAAACCATGTCTGTAAGATCAGATACTGTGAATGGATAAAAGTACTGCACTGCTTTTTAAGGCAGGGTTGGATATTTGATAGAAATTGCAGAAAACAGTATTCTACATTGATGCTTCATTTTATCTTTTTATGTTTCTTAGCTAGATTTGATATCTTCTAGTATACATGGGTGCATATATGGATATACACAGGCTTTCATCTGCTTCATGAATTCATCTCAATGAGAAATGTAGCTGAAAAGCACACGGAAGATGGGCACAAAAAATGAACTGCCAATCACAAACTGTTTTCCACCATAAAAGAACGAAAATATCCAGAAACAGAGATGGAGCATTAATTGGTCTAAGTTTTTGGAATTAAGAAAGATAAAAGAATAAGATCATTGTTTTTGACAAAATGAACTGAAAGAATATGCATTATATCTCTATAGATTGTGTCCTTTGGGAGATGATGATACAAAGGGTTGGCTGCCTCATGGTTATCCAGAAGTGCCCTCCAAGTAGTACTGGGTTGTTGGCCATAAAAAGATTGTTGGCCACAAAAAGAAACTGAGTCAATGCAGGAAATTGGACAAGAACCAGAAACATGAATTAAGGAATGAATTTAAACTGATTTGGAAGACCACATGCCTTGCCAATGTCCAGAATTTAGCTCCGAGACTCCGAAGTCAAGACCAGCAAGGAAATACTTAAAAGGCAGAAAAATGCATGGAAGAACTCTATGTCCATGCAAACCCACTGGCTGGATCATAGACTCTAAGGCATCTCACCAGTGGACAGCTGAATCATGCAGGAAACAACTGTACTACAACAAATTCTTTAGGGCACAACCATTGTCTCTGCCTTCCAATCCACACGCATGGACTCCAGAAAAAGGGTCTTACTCCCTTCAAAGATTTAACAAGGGTTTCTAATAGACTAATAACTAACAGAACAGATTTATGTAGATGCTCTTTTTCATTAATAGTCCAATAAATCTGTTTAAAAGAACCTCACAGGAAAAAAAGGTATGTCTAATATTCCATCATATTTATAGTGGCAAAACTGAGAAATCACCAAGCATTTGTGGCAGTGGAGCAAACCATCATCACCAAAAGTTATTTCCCACCTAAGTAGGGTCAACTATATGGATCCTATTGCACCATTTAAGCAATATCAGCTTTTATATCTTTCCTAATCACCTCCAACCATGTTCTATTTTTGCCTTCCTCTAGTTCTCTTATGGCTTTCTACTTTAATAAATTCACTACTCTTACTTGGTGTAGTTTCTAGTCTCTGTTTCACATGACCAAACCACTAAAGTCTACTTTATATGATTTTATAACCTATTGATTCTACCTTTAACTTGTCTCAAATTAACTAATTTCTAATTTTATCCTTTCTTGTTTTACTGCTCATCCATCTCAACATTCTTATTTCAGCTACACTCATTCTATGCATATGTTTTTTAACTACCCAACATTCTACCCTGTAAAGCATAACTTGTTTATAGTTGTCTTATAATTTTTTTTTAATTTAATTGGAACTTGGTGATCACATAAAGTTTCAAGAGTACAATGTCATTTCGTCTACTCTACTTGAATTCTATGTGTAATACCCTTATCAATTTCTCTATTTTTTTAAAAACTATTGATCTCAAATACCTAAATAGTCATTTTATAGAACTACATGATCCATAATCTTAATTAGATCCTCATTTCTATTTCCATCATTGTTAAATTCACATTTTGTATATTTGATTTTCATTCAACTAACTCTAAAACCTATGATACTTAAGCATCTTATCATTTATATACCTTCAAATTTACACATTTTCTTGTATTATCTATTAAAATTATATCATCTACAAATAGCATACACCAAGACACCTCCTCCTAGAAATGTCTAGTGAATTCATCCATGAACAAAGTAACTGGATTAAGACTTAGAGTCTAACCTTCATGTAAACCTATAATACTTAGAAACTGGCTTGTTTCTCCACTCATTGTCTTCGCATTTGCTATAGCTCCATCATATGTATCTCTAATAATATCAATATATCTATTAGTAATTTTTTTCTCAACACCTATCATCTTAATCCCTTAGGAACTCCTCCATATACTTTTTTCTAAATCAATAAAACATATGAAGATTCTTTTTCTTCTCTCTATATTTATCCATTACCTATGTAAGTAAGAAAATAGCTTCAATAATTGAACTTCTCGGATTTTCTAAAACAATTTGTTTCATGCCTTAACATTAAGGATAATGGGTGAATTGGATTTCATACAATCTTCATGATAGGGCTAAAATCAAAAGGTTGTTTTAAGTCACTCAAAACCAGTTGTCTTGAATTATATCCCATATGTATGCAGGCATGTGGGTCGGTGGGTGTATAATTGAACTGTGTATCCCACTTGTACCATCTGTATACAAACACTTCAGTAATCATTAAATTATGGAAATGCTAAACTTGAAGGCATAGGTGTGTGAATTTGAGTACATTTATTAAGAGATTACAATCCATTTGGAGCAAAAGACAAAATCCAAGATAATATGGTGTCTATTTACTACATTGCTTTGAGAAAAGAGAATAAGATAAGTTCTAGGTCGTGGAAGTTCATGAGAGGTATATTTTAAATTATAAGATCGAAGAAAATTTCAAGTAAAATGGAGAAAAAGTACCGTTGTCCCAGTCTAAAAGAATAAAGTAGATATTCATTATCATTAAATAAAATTTAAGTCACACTATTAAACTTTGGGATATACTAATGGAGCAAAGATTAAGGCATGTAAAAAATGTTTCAGAGATTAATTCAATGTGGTCCAAGGAGATCATCCATTTCAGATGAATTTCAGGAAACAAACATAATGTTATGGTTTGAATGATATAAATTGAATAGGATTTTAATATAGGGCCCCCCACAAAATAAGTTCTCACTGCAGCCAATCAAAAGATAAATTATGACTTCATTGCATGTGCTGGTAGGAACATGAGGTCACTGGAATCATAACCATGACTTATAATCCCGTTGAATGAAAACGAAAACCAACCTGATATTTGAACACGACCACTGGACAGTTCGAGATAAGACCGGTTTGCAGCACAACCCAAGAAAGTATCTCTCAAAGCTCCGTGCAGTGGTCCCAGCGGAGGGGGCCGGGCCTCGAATGCCTTAAGCAGCTTCCGCACCCTCAGGTTCAAAGCTGCGTAGTAGCAGCGATCGCCTTCGAAAGTATGCTCGTCGCATATAGCTCCATTCTCAAGCAGCATCTTGGCAGCATCGAGGTGGCCAGCGAGGCATGCATAGTAGAGGGCGACAGAGTCCCAACGGTCCCGGAGGTTGACATTAGTGCCCGATTCGATCAAGTAACGAAGACGATCGACATCGCCAGCTCGAGAGGCCTCGAAGATGTCGCCGGCTGGAACCTTCTTGACGGGGACGGAGGGATGGAGGTCTTCGGTGTCGATGTCGAGGCCGTCGAGGTCGGAATCAAGCGTCCGCTGCCGTTGGTTCCACATTGACTGCTTTAGGTTTTCATGGGATGGACTGTTCTAGGTTTGGATTTTGGCAGTTGACACAGTTGAGAAGAGAGCAATTTTTATTTTCTTCCTTTTTCGGCTAATATGCGAGGATTTCATGAGAGGCGGGAATGAGCCAATGAGGGGTCGGTCCGGAAGTCGGATGTATATCGGGTGATGTTGACTCGGGCGTGCCGGGGTAAACTCAATCTTAATTCTATTTATAAAATCTCAACTCAACCTTAACTCTAATCTTATTTATAAAATTTCAATCTAACCCTAAACCAACCTTATGAAAATCGAGTCAATTTTGGGTTGAAATTGAGTTGATAATTAAAATTAAAAAATATTAAATAATACATATTTATCATAAATAATGAAACAAGTATATGAGTCAAATGTATAATAGGATAGATCAACCTAGCTACCCAGCTACCTAGCTATCCTTGTGTGAACCACACCCACATGGTTGATCCATGTATTACCAATTTTTCCATTTGGACACGTGCTAACATCTTCTTTCTTGCCCATTGAATTGGCCGTGCTTGTCACCTTATCAATCTACACGTACCATTCATGTTCATCCAAAATGCATAATTGCCTCCTCCTCCTCCTATAATAGTTGCATCCTAAGAATCATCATCATAAGTGCATCCTCACCAAACACTCCTTCAAACTATCCTTGCACGTTTAAATCTTGTAAATCAATCAAATCAAAGTTATCCACCAAGCAAATGACATCATTTTTTGCTTGCAAATCAATCAAATCAAAGTTATCCGCCAAGAGATGACATTATTTTATGTTTAGATATAGAAATAGGTGGTTGATTGGGTCATGGTGTAAAAAATAATGGAACTAGATAGTAGCCAACATGAGTCTTGAGGCAAGTTGACTATACAATATATGTTCATAAAATGTGTTTTTTTTTTTTTGGTAGAGGAATTTCATTAGATGAGAGTATTTCTAAGAGGCAGGCTGACTATTTGGAATCATATTATATATATATATATATTATTTATATAAATATCCAGTTTGGGTTGGGTTAGTTTGAGTTGTTCGACCCTTCAACCGGCATTGACTCTATTGTTGTGATAAATACATAGTCTCGATGATAAACAAAACTTGATTAAATATTATATACTAATGGTTGTTGCAAAGATTTTAGTATGCAGAATCAAGTTGCAGGTCTTAAGAAAAATGAACACAGAAAACATATTTCATGGCAACAAGGCTTGGCAAATAAAAAAGCAAAAGGTGAAGTATCACTAATAGACAAAGCATGAATGAAAAGAATTCGGTTGTTTCCATTCGTCTATCAAAGTGGAAGATTATATCTGACGAATGCAATGAAATATGTATACAACAAACTTCATTCATCACAAGCAAGTCACAGTTAAGCTAATAGGATGAGAACTGACAAGAGTGAAGATCTTCTAGTAGAGCAATGAAAGAATCGTCTGGCAAAGCAAAGACCATCCATCATAAGTGAACCAATGATCGTCTGCTGTCAACAAACAAAGTGAAGAAATAAGAATTGTATGAAAAAGCAAAAAAGTTCATCTGGTAGAGCAACAGAGTTTTGTTTGTTCAAAGATAAACTCAACAGATAATCCAATAGACGAATCCATAAAGAAAATTCATCTACACTTTAAAGTTTAGTTTGTCACTTATAACAAATAACCCATTAGATGAAGCAATGAAGGAAATTTATCTACACTCCAATATCTCATTTATTACTTACAACAGACAACTCAACAGATGAAGCACTAAAGAAATAAGATACCCGTGCTTCTACAGTTCAACAGACAAACCACAAAATACTGGAAAGAATGATTCATCTGCCCACAATGGAAAGGGTGGAAAAGGTGATTCGTCTGCTACTTACGAAAGACAAACCAAAAGATGACGAAACTTTATCTTATGAACAATTGGACAGATACTTCATCTGTCATAAGTAAAAGACAAGTGACAGTCTGGACGAATCGTTGGTCTTTGGTCAGCATTAATAACGTTCTTTCCATATTACTAAAAAAGCCAGCCATTGCAGTAATACCCCGACCAAAGCTTATTAATAAATTAGAAATCATCTTCTCCAACGTCAGTGTTGCAAGCATTTCAACATACGAGGATTAAGCAAAAGTTAAGAATTCAAAACGGTCTTCTGTCATTAATGGAGCTCACTTACCACCAATGATTGGAATTCAAAGCAATTATAAATGAAGCATCATTGGAACAGGAAGAGCTAACCCAAGTATTGAGAAAATCAATTAAAATCCTCTTGAAAGCATTTGCTGATCTGAGCTAAATCTTCTACAATCCTACAAGAATCAAGAGCCTTGCATTCAAATATTCCTTAACTTTCTTTAAAGGTTCTTAACCACCTTTAGGAAGATTATTTACTTTTGCATTCAATTTTCAAAAACCTTCCCTTGTACTTACTGCAAAATACTTGTGCTTAAATTTCTGATATTCATTCTTTGTAAATTCCTTGAGCTTATGATTGAAACTAGACTCAAGAAGAGCTGTGACTGTTTCAGTGCAAATAAGAGTTGTTTATTCAAGCCTCCTAGAGCTGGAATATAGAAGAGTGTTGGGAGCACTATGAATATGCCTCCTAGAGCAAGAATTTAGAAGAGTGTTGGTAGCACTGTTTACACCCCCTATAACTGAAATCTAGAAGAGTGCTTGGAGCACTATTATATTTCTACTATTGGGAATAGTGGAACCCAAAATACTAAGAGAATAGTGTTATTGGAAGAGTGGAGTAGAGTATTTACTCGAACCATTATAAACATCATTGTGTCTTATTTATTTATGCATTTATTGATTGAGCGATTGATTGCTAGAGGGACAACTAATCCTAAAAGGGTTGAGAAATAATTTTTTAAGTACCCAATTCACCCCTTCCCTATTGGATTTTTGCCTAACCTTCGGGACTAACACCTATTTCCTAAATCAGGTTGGGTTAAACTTGATTTCGTTACTGGCTAACCCAAGTTTGGGTTGATCCAGTTGAGTTTGGGTTGAACCGGAACTAACTTACACTCCTATCCGGAAGAGAGGGGGAGAGGGCATTACATAAGGCTTTGAGTTTTTGTAGAATGGAAAAGAAGAATTCATCTGTGTGTTGACTTCTTATGCTTTGCAGCAAAATTCGTATGCCCTCCTAGTTTCTCTCACAATTATACATTAGTCAACCATGTTTCCTTTATAAATAGGGTTATTTGCATAGGTGTCCTTAAATTTTGACCAAATTTTACCTATTATTATATAATTTTTCTCTTTGCATGTGTACTTCTAAGATTTGTTATGCCTTACACAAATACCCCTAAAATTAGAATCTATCAAGCAATAACCATTGAGGATGTATTTGGCAATAAGGAAAAAAGATGTAAAGGTTTTCTATGCTTTTCTATCACCCCATTCATACTTTTTGATATGATTTGACATTTTAATTACCTAATGACCCTACATTTTCTAATTATTATCTATATTTATGATCATTATATTCTATCATTTTATACAAGAAGACTACTTATTTTATTTTTATTTATTTTATGCCTAATCATTACCTTATATTGCATTACACCATTTTTATCTTGCTTTTCCAAGTTTCTTTTTTTCCCACCTCTTTTCTTCATTCTTAAACACAACCTAAGTTAGTAAACAACATTAAATTTGGTGTGAATTAATGAAAATACTCTAAAAAATGCATAATTTATAAAAATATAATAAATAATATAAAATTTAAATAAATAGCTAAAAATAAAATATAAATTAAAGAGTTATAATTGTTGGTCTCTTGCACAATGGTAGTTCAAGAGGGGGGGATTGAGCTTTTAAAACTTTTAGCCAAATCAAATGATCCAAGTATGAATGAATAAATAAAATAAATTGCATAACACACAACACAAAATTTTTATAGTGGTTCGGCCCTTCTTGGGGTTCCTATTCCACTTCTCTAAGTCAATATCCTCTACTAATCTCAGGTTCCACTAATACCTTGATCAACCTGATCAAATACATATTGGTTTTCCAACAAGCTCACCAGCCAACTTACTGGTTTTCCAAGTTAACTAGAAACTTTTACAACTTGTTGATTTTCAAAGCTTACTAATGAACTTGTACCCTTTCAACAAGTTTCCTACTTGCTTATCTCAATACATAAACACCAAGCATTCTGCTTAGTTATCAAATACTAAAATGAGATGTACAGATTAATGCCTCTTACTTAGGTATAAAATTTTAAACTTTAAGTAAATGAATAAGCAATAAGAGTAAAATATTCAAACTCTTTAATTGAGAAGTGATTCAGACTTTGAGAGCTCTGACAAAGTTGTAGCCATTGGAGTTGAACTTTGAAGGAAGATTTTGAATACTCAAAAGCTTTTTCTTCTTGTGTTTTCTTGTATATTCAATATGATCAGTAGTTTTTTCTTTTGCATCTGAATCCCTCTTTCATAGGCTGGGAGAGATTTTTTCGTTGCCATTGTTGGCAGATTTTCAAACATTTAAAAATATTTTTCTTCACTTTACACTTTGTCTGATGTCTGACTTTGCAGCAATCTGGTGTCGATCTGCAACTTTGTTGCTGACTTTTCTTAACTTTCACATTCTTATCGGGTGTTCCAAAGTTACTTCTTCAGTTACTCTGAAGAGATGAGTGAACAGATAATGTCTTGAATGATTTTGGATGCTCCGATTAGTTTACTTCAGATTTTCTGAAATAATAGTAAGCCTTTTTTAATTGTGACAGACCTTTGTAGAGAGGAGTTTGAATTTTCTAAACTTTTAATGCTTCAGAAAGGTGAATTTGGAAGTATTGTTCGATGACTCTGAAGCTTGCTTGCTAACCCCGAATTAAGGTTTTGAGGACTCCGAAGCAGGTCTGATATTTTGAAGCATGTTTGAATTACTTTAAAACGGGGCTAATTAACTCTTAAGTACATATTCATAACTCCAAAGCTTGCCAAATAAACTCCAAAATATCTCTTGTTGATTCTGAAGTTTACTATGACAACTCTGAAGCTTTCATGACAACTCCAAAGCTTTGTATGTTTACTCTCAAGTTTGTTGTGATGATTCCAAAGCATTGTCTATTTACTTTGAAACACATTGAGATAACTCCGAAGATGTTTCTATTGGCTTCAAAGCATAGCAACAACAACAGAAAAGAAGTCGACAGCAACAATATAGAATATTTGAACCTAAACAAACTATGATTTGGGTTCCAAAGATAGTTGCAAATATATTGAATGCAACGCAAACTCCTTTAGTTAAAATAGTATTACCTAAGAAATAATGGGCGCCAATGCTATTTGCAACTAACCCACTTGGACCATTCCCAAATTGGTACCAAAAGTTAAGAATTAACTTTATTCATGCAGGTGTGCTTGGGAGCCATAAAAAGCAACACATAGTATATCAATAGTGGTTGCTCAAGGCACATGACAGGAAATAGGGAGTTGTTCATGAAGCTGAAAATGAAATCTTGTGGAACAGTAACCTTTGGTGATAATGGTAAAGGTAAAGTAATTAGGATTAGTAAGATCGGCCAACCACTATTTACTACAATTTTAGATATACTTTTAGTAGAAGGATTAAAATATAATTTTTTTATCATAAGTTAATTTTGTGACAAAGGTTGTAGTTGTATTTGAATCTCAATCTTATCTATACTAGATAAGTCTTAATCAGTTATAGTATATGGTAGAAGATATGATAATATATATTTGGTTGATCTTTCTAATATTCAAGCTAAGTGTCTTGTTATGAATAACAATGAACCCATGTAGTGGCATAGAAGGCTTGGACATGCCAACAAAAATCTAATTGAAATATTATATAATAAAGATATAGTTGTTGACTTACCAAAACTCAAATTTGATAATAAGTTATGTGATACTTGCATGAAAAATAAGCAAGTAAAAGAATTATTTAAGTCAAATAAAGAAGTATACACAACCAAACATCTTCAGTTGCTATATATAGATTTAGTTAGACCTACAAGAACTAAAAGCCTTGGAGAGAAATGTTATGCATATGTCATTGTAGATGACTATAGTAGATTTACCTAGGTAATATTTCTAGCATCCAAAGATGAAGCTTTTTCATTTTTTGAAGTATTTACCAAACATGTACAGAATGAAAAAAGCTCTCATATTGTTATCATAAGGAGTGATCAAGGTGGAGAATTTGAAAATCATAGATTTACCAATTTTTGTGAAAATAATGGAATTCTTCAAACTTTCTCTGTACCAAAAACACCCCAATAAAATGAAGTAGAAGAAAAGAAAGAACAGATCCTTGGAAGAAATGGCAAGGACAATATTGAGTGAATATAGCCTTCCATAGTATTTTTGGGCTGAAGCAATAAACAATGCATGTTACATTATTAATAAATCTTTACTAGATCCATACTTAGCAAAACTCCATTTGAATTATACTATGGCAAAAATTCAAATATTTCATATTTTCATAATTTTGATTGTAAGTGTTTTATTCTTAACAATGACAAAGAAAACCTTGGAAAATTTGATAGTAGATCTGATCAAGGAATATTTCTGGGTTATTCCATTATTAGCAAAGCATTTAGAGTGTTCAACCTGAGAGTTATGCAAAGGAATCTCTCCATGTGAAATTTGATGAACATACTAACTCCATGAAAAGAAATAGTAATTTTGATGATGAGACAGATAATATTTCAACAAATATAGAGAAACTGACATTACAAGTTAATCAAGTAGAAGATCCACTATCAGAGACCATCCATAATAGAGGTCAATGAGGAAGGTAACTCATCTCTTCCCAAAGATTGGAGGTTTATGCATGCTCATCCTGAAAATTAGATAATTGATGATGTGTTCGATAAAGTTAGAACTAGATCATCCTGTCACTAAATATGTAGCAATTTTGCTTTTATTTTTCAATTAGAACTCACTTGCATAGAAAAGGTATTAGAAGATGAAAACTAGATTTTAGCTATACAGGAATGATTGGATCAATTTAAAAGAAATGATGTGTGGACTATTATTCCAAGACCAAACCATCAATCTGTTATAAGAACAAAATGGGTCTTTAGGAACAAACTGGATGAATTAGGAATTATGGTAAGAAACAAAGCAGGATTAGTTGCAAAGGGGTACTGTTAAAAAGATGGTATTGACTTTGAAGAGTTATATACTCCTATTGCAAGGATAGAAGCTATTAGAATACTTCTTGCATTTGCATCATATATGGATTTGAAGCTATATTAAATGGATATAAAGAGTGCATTCTTGAATGATTTCATTAATAAAGTGGTATATGTGGAACAACCCTTTGGGTTTGAAGATCCTTATTATAAAAATAATGTATTCAAACTCAAAAAAGCCCTCTATGGTTTGAAACAGGCTCCTAAAGCTTGGTATGAGAGGCTAAGTAAATTTTTGATTTAAAAAATTTTCTCAAGGGGTAAAGTGGATACTACTTTATTCATTAAGTATGTAAAGAAAGATATAGTTCAAATTTATGTTGATGATATAGTATTTGGAGCAACTAATAAAAATCTTTACTAAGAGTTTTGCAAGACTATGCAGGGAGAATTTGAAATGAGTTTGATGGGTGAACTTAACTTCTTTTGGGAATTACAAATCAAACAAGAAAAAGAAGGAATCTTCATTTACTAACTCAAGTATATAAAAGAACTTCTAAAGAAATTTAATATTGAAGATGGTAAAAGATATGGAACACCAATGAGCACTTCAATAAAGATGGATAAAGATGAAAGAGGCAAATCAGTATTTAACAAACTTTATAGAAGCATGATAGGATCATTATTATATTTGACTGCAAGTAGACCGTATATAGTGTTTAGTGTCTACATGTGGGCCAGATTTCAGTCAGATCCTAAAGAGTCACACATAATTTCTGTAAAGAGAATCTTTAGATACCTTTTAGACACACCAAGCCTTAGTTTGTGGTATCCAAAAGGTTCTTATTTTAATTTAGTAGGGTACTTAGATACAGATTTTACTGGATATAAAGTGGATAGAAAGAGTACTTCAAGATCCTGTCAATTTCTGGTAAGCATGATCATGTCATGATTTTCCAAGAAATAGACCTTTGTGGCATTATCAACTGCTAAAGCAGAATATGTAGCAGTTGGTAGTTACTGTGCTCTGATTCTTTAAATGAAGCAACAATTAAATGATTTTGGTCTTAACTTTGTTGATATTCCTATAAGATGTGACAACACTAATGCTATAAGTCTAACCAAAAATTCTGTTTTACATTCCAGAACAAAACATATAGATATTAGGCACCACTTTATCAAAGATCATGTTCAAAATCATAATATTTGTTTAGAATTTATGCTAACTAAAAATCAATTAGCAGATATCTTGACTAAACCTCTTCCAGAAGATAGATTTAGTAAGTTAAGAAGAGAACTCGGCATTTTAGATCTAAATGCTTAATTTAAAATTAATAGAACATCTATATGATGAAATATATGTTCTTTATTGACTATTTCATTGAAAAATGCAAAAAGAACAAATTTGAAAAGTAGCATCATTTTTGGAGCCTTCAAAATATCCTTCGGACCCTTTGAAGATCGAACATGCATTCGAAAATAAGATCTCGGAACCTCCAAAAGTAAATCCTAACTTGGACAATAATTCAATACTATATTTTGTAACCTTTGAAATAAAATTTTGAAGCCTCCAAAGTCCATTATCTTACATAACCATTTTATAGCCTCTGATGGACTTTGCCACCTCCAAAGTAAAGCTTCAGAGTCACTAAAACATAACAATTGTTGCCTTTAGAGATCGCATATCTTTGTTTTAGATCCTACAAAAATGAAACATTAGTCCTAAAATACTATTTAACTATTCAAAGAACTTTGAAAACCTAAAACCCCTCTCTTCAAGAACTCGAAGAACCCCTTTTAGAGAAAACCCTTCATTTTCCCACTCAATTCAAACTCCTTAGCTCAACCAATTTGTCTATCGCATTTTCTCCATCAGTTTTCTTCCTATCTCAGTTTGAAAATATTCACAGCATCCTAAAACCCAATCCTTCTCTACTACAATGGTAAGAACAAAGGGAACCACCAACTCAATAGATAGAAAGAGGAAGGAAAAAGAAGAATATTCAGAATAAAGAGCAACCAAGAGAGTCAGGCCTGAAACAAATACATTTGAGGTAACATTTCTCAATATTGAGTTTAGTTACTCTAGGTATACAGGAAAATATCATGATAGGAAAATTATAAAAGGAAGAGTTTTCAGTTTTCATGTTTTGGAGACAATGACATGAAATTAGAAGTATGTGATTGGTTCAAACATTAAGAATGGATGAAATATGTAAGCTTCAGAGACAATTTCTATCCAAGACTTGTGAGAGCCCTAATATGCAACATTAATATTAGAACAGAGAGATAGAGAAATAGAAGTAGATGTATCCATAGATAGTTTGAGAAGATGTTTTAATCTTCCTTTGGTAGAAGCTGAGTCAGAATGGCCATCCAGATAGAGACTATTCTCAGATTTGGCTGGAGCAGAAATTGATGAGAGAGAGAATTATCTCCACTCTAGCCATTTGAGTTTAAATCTCAAACTAGCCTACATGATGGTAATAAACAACGTGTCCCTAAGAAAGGGAGCCATAGGAGATGCATTAGAAAAGGATGGAAGAATACTATAGGCTCTCAAGAATAGAAAGAGAGTTGATATGGAAAAACTAATGTCAGATCATATTTGTCAGTCAAGAGCACTTCAAGATTTCCTCTCCCTTATGAAATGACTCTAAGCAAGCTAATAAGGGAAGCAGGAGTAAGTTTGTCTGAGGGGCACAAGGAATCTCCAAGAGACTCATACACAATAGATGAAAAGACTTTGAAGAGAATAGGATTCAAGAAAACTTCATAAGGTTGGGTTAATGAAAAGCTAGGAAGAGTAGCTCAACTAAAGAGATCCAGACCAGAGCAAGAAGAAGAAGAAGTAGAAAGAATAGTGTAACAAGTACAAAAAGAGGAAACAAGACTGAGTGATTTTTGTTGTTTAGAGTGTAAGAAACCATAGAGACAGTAGGTATGTTTTGTGACCCAATTGGCATATCCCAGAAGGACTAAGGACCTAGTGATCTCTATTGTGTTTAGACCTGAAAGAGATCAGAAGAAAAGAGGTGACCTAGGTTTGGTTAAGCCTTCTCTCATTGCCTTTGAGAATCTTAGGAAGAGTGAGACCAAGATGACCGGATTTGGCTTGGCTCTCTTAATTACCCATGAGAAGCTTAGGAATAGTGGGCCAAATTGATTGGGTTTAGCTGTTTTAATGAATGGTATATACTAAGGTTTGACTCAGTGAGTCATGACTTGGTGACTCGGTGAGTCACGACTCATTGACTTAGTCCTAGACTTAAGCTTTGAGATAAGTTGATGAGTGGTATTTGCTACGGTTTAACTAAGTGAGTCATGACTTGGTGACTTGGTGAGTCATGATCAGTGACTCGATCCTAGACTTAGGCTTTTGAATGAGTGGATGAGTGGTGTTTTCCAATATCCCGTGGAAAACTATAAGCGGGCGGTCTTTGCTGTTTATACTGCAAGAGATCAAAGATCCAGGTTATATGAATTAAGCTTAATTACACTTTGAGTTAATTAATCCTAATCATGATTAACACTAATAATAATAATTAGTGTTAATGATAATTCTTAGTAAACTTAAGATAATGTCATTAATTTCCTGATTTATGGGGCAGTTACATGGTTTAATCAGGGTTTAAACAGGTTTTAATATATTTAAAATGTCTAATTCAGCATTATCCTACTGTCCATTGGCCATATGGGACTCACCATTACCACAGCATGGGTGGGATCCATGTGTGTACCATGGTGGGCCCATGGCAGAGTGCCCTCAGGCACTAGAGAGATTATAAGTGGCCAAAGGCCATCGATGTCAAGTGAAGCATTTGCCTCTTGAAGACTCCTCAAGCTCCTCCTCCAAAATCTCTCTCTAAAAGAATTCTTCTTCCAATCCTCCTTTCTCAAGAAGAGGGAGGGGTATTTATAGGCTTGAGGTCTTCTAGGGGTAGTTTAGGAATTTTAACTCCAATATAGGGGCATTCTGGGGATGCCAGCTTCAACATGAGGACATTTTGGGCATTCTTGAAAAATGTGCCTAGCTTCACCAGTGGGGGTATTTTGGAAATTTTTGAAAAATGGGCTCAGCTTCACTATTTGGGTAATTTAGGAATTTCAGCTTCAACATAGGGGCATCTTGGGCATTCTTGAAAAATGTGTCCAGCTTCACTAGTGGGAGTATTTTGGAAATTCCTGAAAAATGGGCTCAACTTCACCATTTGGGCAATTTGGGAATTCCAGCTTCAACATAGGGGCATCTTGGGCATTCCTGAAAAATGGGCATAGCTCCACTAGTGGGGGTATTTTGGGAATTCCTGAAAAATGGGCTCAGCTTCACCATTTGGACAACTTGGAAATTCCAGCTTCAACATAGGGCATTTTGGGAATTCTTGGAAAATGGGCTCAGCTCCACCATTTGGGTAGTTTGGGAATTCCGGCTCTAACATAGGGGCATTTTGGGCATTCCTGCTCCACCATTGGGGCATTTTCCATTTGCACCATTGGCCAATCCCAATTATTTAATTATTTTAATTAAAATATTCTAACTAGTGTGGATTGCCATAAATCCAATTAATTGCATGCATGTCCAATATAGGTATAGCCCTTTTATATTCCCCAATATATATTTTCAAAAGTCTACCCTCTAGAGTTGATACACATATTAATTTTAGCTTCTAAAAATATTTTGTACAACTATTCTCGTTTGTCTGCATGACTAAAAGGTAGCATCAGGGTCGCAACCCGCAATGCTAATCCTTCATTTGCTCAGCATGTCAGTAGGATTGCGGAGTGGCTTGCTGCTACTACCCATCCTATCTCTACGCCACATCAGTCACATGCTAGCCTGGCAAAATGCGTTCGCATGAATGAACTGCCTTGATTGCGCAGCATGTCAGTCGATGCCATCTCCTCCGCACAACACGTGAGAGGCTATAAGAGATGTTCGCCTTGGCTAGCTGCACGGCACGTCATCAGATATGCTGGCTGACTCCTCGATTGCATGACACCTCACTGCAAAGCGCGTCACCATCTTCATGTTAGGACAACTGAGACTCATAGCCATCCTCGCCTTCTCAGAGCGGATGCTAGAAGTGTGATCAGACCAACGTCTTGTAGTAACCGTCGTTGCCACTCCGGCGATGTATCGTCTTGTTGTCGACAACTGCCGCTTCTCCGGCAAACCTGTTCGAATTTTTCTACTATGCTCGTGTGATGCCATCGATGAATGGAACTGTCGTTGCAACTTCTTAGCTGCTGGGTCCGTCGTTATCCCTTGCCGACGATGACCGTCGGCTATTGCCTCCCCGGTGAGTCAGTCTTCTCCATTTTCGGTTGCTGGAAGCATGGATTTGACTGCCTCCATTTTTCGACAAAATGGGAACAGGACAACTATTGTTGCCCACTTGTGCCGCCACCATCCGACCGTCAGACGGTCAATCCGCTCTTGTCAGAAACTTGGTGTTGCTATTCCGACACTGGCGCTGATTTCGCTGCACCAGATTGTCCTCTTTGGTCGATGAAAAATCTGGCCGTATGCGGAAAAACCCATTGGTTTTAGCCATAAATCGCCGCTGCCTGCCGTCCAACCACCAGATGGTCGATCCGCTCTGGCCATAATATTTTCGTCGTCGTCCTGATGATAGACAATCTTTTGCCACACCGGATCTTTGCCTTTGGTCGCCAAAAGATAAAGAATAGGGTGCTAATGTGCCCTTCTTCCTCGCTGCCGGCGACGCTGCCACTATAGCTTCTCCGCTGCCGACAAGACTACTTGGCTCTTTGTCTTCTACTGGCCGCTGATGGCCAATGAAGTTGCCGTCTGCCCCCTGTTACCTCCATTTTCGACCGGGACAGATTTTGCAGAGTAGCTTTGGATGTGCCACTCTGCGCTGGACAACCTCCTCCACCTCAATCTCTGCACTTATAACAAGTTATTCCACTTACTTGCCTGGCTACATCTGATTTCCCATGGCCTAACAAATGCCCTCGGTGCTTAGATAGCATGGGTAAACAGTTAATAGAGTGAGCGTGGTGTTGTCCATCATTCCCTATCTTCGAAAAATCAGATTTCTGTGCATGTCCAAATCAATCTGAACAAGTTGGCCAGTAACTTGTAATTCTGGCTGTTCATTTGAAATTCATAAGGTTGTATGGATTTCCATTCTAAGATACCTCTCAAGGAGCCTTTTTCAAGCCTTCTCCTTTTATTCTCTGCCAGGCTCAATAGCTGCCTATTGGTTGCCTACAAAGCTGTCCCGGGAGACGCCGTTGAATCTTGCCTTTTCAGGTTCACAATGCTACTCTGGATTCAGACTCTTCACTATTTTCGATGGGTTCTTGCAGAGGACTCATTCTAGTTTTTTCTTCCGGCATCACTGTAAGAGAAGAGCTCACTCATATTTCATTGTTGTCACTGCTTGGTGTTATTGCAGCAAGTTTAGAGAAATTTGTTTCCGTTTCTCTATTCGTCTTCTACCATTTGGTTGAAGCTTTTAACTCATCAGCATTTTCGACAAGACCTGTTGCCAATAAAGATTTTTTTAACTGAAATCTCCGTTCTCTGTGTCATGGAACAGGTGGGTTTTCTATAGCTCAACCAACATTGTGGCTACTTGAATAAGATCATATATAGGCAGCAAGAATGAACAACACGTTCAGTCATTCCTTTTTTCTTTCTTTCCAGTCATTGACATCTTGCATTATTCTGCCGGAGCTGAGAAGAATATACATCTTTAACATCTTTCTTTACCTGGGAACTTCTGCTAGTGGCCGGGAAGGACTCCTGGCATTGTGTTGGCATGGTTAAGGCATTGTGTGGGCTTGTGCTAGCGCTGCCCCATGCATCCTGGACTTCTCTGGTGTGGCCGAGGGTACGAGGCCCAGGCGGAGCCTAACCGCCAGACGAGCCCACCCTTCAGGTGGACTGGCTACTAGACGTGGGCTGACCATTGGATGGATCTAGAGGATGAGGCCCAGGCAGAGCTTGACTACTGGACAGAGCCCATGTGGGCTGCTTAGTTGATTCAAACCCAAATGGGTTGGTTTATTGATTCGAGCCCAAAGTTGATGAGTGACCAAAAATCCTAAAGTCTCATGATGTTTGTAGGGAAAAATTCCCAAAAATTCATCATTGCTTGGAAAAATTCTCAAAGGCTCATAGTTGTGTTGGAAAATTCCCAAAAATTCATGAAACAAATCCAACATTCATGGGATAAGCTCAAGGCCCATTTTGGCAACACACATTTTTTTTCCATTTTTGACGTCATTAATTACCTCTTCATATCTTGAACAAGGCACTTGTTAACATATTTTCTCTCTTTTTTCTTTTAATAGGTATGGATCTTCACAATACATTGGCTTCTCCATCCCTTGTCTGCTCAATTGATTGCATGGACTTTGATGATTCTCTTGTTAGAGCAGACGAGTCTGGCTACATCCCTTACAATATTGATTCAGTCTTTGCAAGAAAGCATGATGTAAATGATCAAGATGAAGTAACATCAATGCAACCTATGGCGGATAGTTTCGTTCCAATTCCTCCGACCGCTGAAGTGACTCTTTCATCTAATGTTACCCTTGAGCCAAATGTAAGAGTATCAGAAGATGGATCAGAAGAAGGAGAGATCCTTGTTCCATCACAGTACCAAGGGGAAGTTCATATTGCAGCCCAGTGCCAAGGAAAAATTCTTCTTCACCACAACACCAAGATGTAGTTCCTATTATGCCGCCATGCCAAGAGGAAGTCCCTATTGCACCCCCATACCAAGAGGAAGCTTATGTTGTAGCTTAGTGCCAAGGAGAAGTTTATATGGCGCCACAATGCCAGTCGCAGTGAAAACGGAAGAAGAAAAAGAAAGTTAGTGACCCTGACTTGCAAACTGCTATCCGTTATTATTAAGTTAAGGAGATAGACAGGGGCTTCTTTATTTGGCTGAACACAGAGCTCCCAAAGCAAAATCTTCCTAGTTTAGATAGCAATATCCCAGGTCATTCTCCAATATGTCACTTTTCCATGATAAATATAAAAATTAAAGAAAGCCCTTTTGCTCTCCGCTGTCAACCTAGCTTTGTGCATAGAAAAGATGTTGAGAGCGCTTACCTATCCACCAATGCTTTTGTGCACTACGATGAGAATGACCGCTTTGATGGCTATTTCCTGTCTCCCATCAAAGAGATGTTGGATCCTCATGTATACTCTGTCGAGACCCCTCGCCAGAGGGCAACAATTCTTGAGGGTTATAAGTTTGTTACTGATGCTGAAAGAGGTCAAATCAAGGGTGGTTTACCAAGAAATAATTTCTTTAGATCTTGGGCAGAGCATATAGCAGCAGTGCACAAAAGCGTCTTCTATCGGGCTGGCATTTATGACATGATTCTTTGCACTCAAGGTCCATTCCATTGGCACATGGAGGCCATGTGCGGCTTCATTCAGTTTTGGTCTCTAACGACCAATTCCTTTCATTTTCCTTGTGGTGCGATGAGAATTACATTGTGGGATCTCAATATTGCCTGTGGGTTGCCTATCATCGGGGAGCCTTTTGATTTGTACCTCCCACCGAATGAGGATTTCAAAGAAGGTAGTTTAGGTCATCATGTCTTGAATATGATGAGTAAGTTAAGATAGTTTGGCGCTAAGCATGCTTGGATTGGCTGGGCATAATTATTCAAAAGGATTTCCAATCCCAATGCTCAAAAATATAGGATGCTAGCATCTAAAGATTGGGCAAAATGGAATATTTGGGCTGACGAAGCTCTTTTGGCCAGTATCGCCCCAGAGGAATAATTAGTTTTATTCCTTATGCTGTGGCTTTCTGTTATTATCTGTCCTTCATCAGCACATGATCATTGCATCAACCCCTTATGCTTAATGCTGGCTCTTCAGCTTGCCAAAGGTAAGAGACTATCCATGGCTCCTCGTGTATTGTGCGACATTTATCGCGAGCTGAATGACATGGTCTTACATCGTTCTGGGCCAGTCACGTGCACTACTTACTTCCCAGTCTAGTTCTTTACAGCCTGGTTAGGACTTTATTTTCCTTGGATTTATGGGGTCAACTCACAAACTCAATTTCCTGGTAAAGATTTATTATTGGGAAAGTTTTTGACCGCTATTTTTAGGAACATACGGTTTGATGAAGTGACAGATCGGTTAGTGAAGCTACATAAGTTTTCTCAGGAAATGTTTTTACTTGCTCTGGTCAATAATCCTTTGGGATTTGAGGTGAAAAGCAAGGATGAAACCTTTGGCAAGATTAATAATTTTATCCTTTCTTTGCAAGCTTGCTTGCTTCCTCTTCGGGAAGGCTCCAAGTTTTGGGTTGAACCATATTTCCCAAATCATTTTGCTAGGCAATTCAGTTATGACCAAGAAATTCCAGGTTGCGTCATATTTATATCTCGAGAGGAGCATATAACAGAGTAGGTCCAGCTTGGTGGTACCCGTTGTAGTTCCGTTTTACCTCTATATTTTGAGATTATGACATTTTCTTGCTTGGTCCAGCCCAAAGAGTCCATGTGACCAAGGACTATGCTTGGTGGTATAGCACCAATGGGGGCAAAATTAGCAAGGCGATGCCCCCTAATTGTGTTATGTTTGCTTACTATCCATTGGCATCCTCTTTCGTACTTGACATGCCCGAGAATGTCTTCTTGGAGGCACAACGAGCCATAGATTTTGAGAGGCCATCCACTTTTCCATAAAAAGTTTTATGATTAGATAAACATCATCCTGTTCAAATATCTCACATTGGGTGGTGGAGTTATGGTGATCAGATATACCCCGTAGGTGAGAAGATCTGGATGGAACCAATAACTCTTGAGCCAGCTCCTTATGTCTCCCCAGATTATGCTGAGCAAACTGCACCGATCAATATGCCTCTTTTAAGGGAGGAAATGACCAAAGCAGAAGCTGATGTAGAGGTAGGGTTGGAACGGTACTTGGCAGATTGTACTCTAGTACATCTCCGTGATAAGGCTCGGGCTTTGGTTCCTCTAAGAACAACCTTATCTCGAAAGAAAGGGACTAAATCTAGTAGTGCTGCTGGAAAGTAGGATGAGGAGGAAAAGATTAGCCTAGTATTGTCCAAGGTTCCTCCTCTGAGAGTGACCAAAAGTGTGATTTCGCACCATGAAGCAGCTCCTTTGGTTCTGGCTCTCAAGAAGAGTACAAAGGCAGCAACGAGTGAAGAATCTCCTGCTCTAGTCATCAAGAAGAGTAAGAAGATGGCAACTAATGATGAGGTTCCCGCTCTAATTATCAAGAGGAGCAAGAAGGTGGTGCCTAATGACGACGTTCTTATTCTGGCCATCAAAAGGAGTAAGAAGGCAATAGCCAGTGAAGAGGTTCTTGCTTTACAAAAAAGAACCACTACTTCTAGGAGTTCCACCACTGATCAAAGGAAGAATGCCAAAGTAAGTCAGAAAGTGCCTAAACCTCTTCCTGGGAGCATGCTTCCAAGTGAGACAACTCCTTCTGCCCCGTCGTCTTCCAGACTAGTTGAGTCATCAGAGCAATTGGTAGAAGGTGGTGGGGCGCCTGGTGGGGAAGATACCGAGGCTAGCGCTATTGAAGTTATTCTTATGCAGATGCATACAAATCAGTCAAACACTATTGATGCATTAGTAGGAGACCAGAGGGACTCATCGCTTGATCTCTTCGATTTGTATGAGGTGATTCATCAGCTTGGTAACATTCCTTCTCCTCTTTCTCCATTATCTCCACACCTTCTTCATCTGGCAAGACCTTCATTTGAAGAGGAGGTTACTTTGGCAAAGATCCCATTTGAGGGTGCTACTTCCATAGTTGTTCTTGAAGGAGAAGCAGACAAGGCTACTCCTGATCTTGAGAATGAACATGCCATAGGCAAAGCCTTGCCCTCTACTCTCGAGGCATTGCAGCAAACTGATGATAATGCTTATGAATCACGTAGGGAAACACTCGAAGTATCGACATTGCATTTTCGTGTTTTGCTCAGTGAGGATTTTCTTTAGATGCTGTCTTCCGCTAGCATCAAGGCAACAAAGGAGCTAAGCAAGGTTCGACAGGAGAACTTAGAAGATGAAGTCCAATCATTTTGCTCAGATTTTGCTAAAAAACTACAGAGAGCCTCTTCGCTTGATGCAATTGTGAGTTTAAAAGATCATTTTCTATTTCATGCTGAAGGTATAGAAAGGTTGGGCGGTGACATCTCTTGTTTATCAGCCATCTTCAAGCAACTCGAGTTTTTTCAGCAAGCGTGGGAATAGGCTGAATTAGATACTATCCTGAGACTTCCTGCTAAAGCCATTGCTGTTAAGGAAGTTGAACTTGAAGATCTATGGGCTAAGATTGGTGAGAAATCGTCAGTCGCGGGCATGGCTTTGGAGCATCTTTCATCTCTTCAAGTGGAGTTGACCTCTTTGAGAGAAGAGTTAGAGCAAACAAAGATCGCCTCGAAGTCCTCTAATGGGAGTTTCACCAGTTGAGCCATCATTTATCCTTTCAAGAATCTCTTATCACTTCCAAGAAGAAAGATGAAGCTGAAGGTTTGGAGACCATCAAACACTTAAGGAAGAAGTGGTTGCTTCCCAACAAGAAGTGACAGCGACTGACGAGACTTTAAAAGAGTTGGAGTCATCTCCAATTGTGAGCTCGGAGGCTACTCAAGCCTTGAAGACAGTGGAGAAGCTATTCAACCTTTTGAAGCAGTCTATTTTAACCGTCTTAACTCACTTGTAACTTCTTCTATGTACGAGAATCTTATATGCAGATGAATGTGTAGTTTTCGCATCTTTTTCTCACAACACTTGGTTTCTTGACATGTTTCTTTTCTTATTTTTTTGGCAATTCCACTTTTGCATGTGGGTTGAATTGCTTGAGAAACGTGTGTAGGGAATAGGGAAGGAGGAGCAAATGGCCCTAGTATCTGCTCCTTTCTGGCTCATGCATAGTAACGCTTTAGGAAACACCCATTGATGCGCAATTCTCCTATACCATTACTATTTACAATCTGATATGAACCATTAGCATAAGCCTGTTGCACAACATAAGGGCCTTCCCACTTGGGTTTAAATTTGTAAATTAATTTACACTTGCCCTTATTTCAGTCCTTAATTTAAGAACTAAATCACCCGGGTGGTAAGATTGGTGTTTAATCGATTGGTTATATGCCTCGGCCATGCGGGCTTGGTATAACTCAATTCTTTGTTTAGCTTGGAATCGCTTTTCATCCAGAGCGTCGAGCTCTTCGAACCACAACTTGGCTTGTTGGTCAGTTGTCAGCCCTAAATGTGTTGCCACTCTAAGCGATGGTAATTGCACTTCCAAGGGCAAGACAGTCTCTGTCCCAAATACCAAAGAATAAGGAGTTGTATTGGTTGCTGTCTGATGAGTGGTACAATAAGCCCAAAGTGCCTCTGGCAATTTGAGATGCCATTATTGCTTATTCCTATCTTTTGTTCTTCTCATGATCTTTAGGATTGCTTTATTGAATGCTCCACTTGGCTATAGAGAATACATGTTTGATGCCTTGCTTTCGATAAAACTTCTCCATTTCCTTATTCTTGGATGGAGTGTCATTGTTTGACGTAATTTGGCATGGATTACCATACTGATACAAAATCTTGAATTTAATAAATTCAATTACTTCTTTGGCTCTGACCCTCTTATATGAGTCAGCTTTTGCCCATTTGGAGAAGTAATTGGTTGTAGCCAGGATATAGGCATGTCCCTTAGAAGATGGGGGATTGATTGGACCAATGATATCAAATCCCCACCATGTAAATGCCCAAGAAATGTTTACGGGTACCAATTCTGAAGGTGGTATGTGCCGGATATCCCCATGGAGTTAACATTGAAGACATGATTTAGCAAATTGCAACGAGTCTGGGACCATAGTAGGCCAGTAATATCCCAAGCATTTGATCCGTCTAAGTAATCTTTGACCAGACGGATGCCCGCCACATTCGCTAGAATGTGCTTGCATGAGTGCATATTGGATCTCTTCTCTGTTAAGACGACAGAGCCAAAGTCCATCATATGCCTGACGATACAGTGTATTATTGAAATACACATATCGAGAAACTCTTTTTCTTAGAGCTAACCCTTTTTGCGAGTTCTCTAGGAGAATCCCATACTGTAGGTAGTTGATGTATGGGGTTCGCTAATCATTTGCCATCAGTTCCATACAGACTATGCGTTCTACTCACTTAGTGGTCTCTCCATCATATGAGTAAGGAATGCAGCTTCGTTGCTCAACTTTGACAATGACTGCTTGGCCTCCGGCAACGGCTAGAACGGTTGCTAAATTTGCCAAAGCATCAACAATGGTATTTTCAGTCCTCGGAATATGCCCAATGCTAACTTGAAAAACTTGATCCAATAGCCCTTGTGCAATATCACAATACCGGTGCAAACTAGGCTGGCGAACTTCGTATTTAGTGGTTAATTGTTGGACCTCTAGTTCCAAATCACCAAAGATGTCTAATTTTGTGATATCGAAGTTGAGGGCAATTTGAAGTCCTAGGACTAATGCTTCATACTCCGAATCATTGTTGGTGTAATTCTTTCCTAAGTAGAAAGAATATAGAAGAATATCTTTCTAGGGTGAGGTGAAGATGATTCCAATGCCAATGCCAACAACTTTAGTAGCACCATCGAAGTACATCTTCCAGAGAGTATTAACTTATGCAATGAATACTTCTTTGTCTGGCAAGTCTTCTTGTACGATGACCTCTTCATCGACTGGATGAGCTGCCAACAAGTCAGCTAGAACTTGTCTTTTCACCACTTTTTTGCTGGATAAAGGTGATGTCAAATTCTGATAGCAGTAATGACCACTTGGCCAATCATCCTGATAACATGGGATGAGTGATCAAGAACTTAAGTGAATCTGCTTTAGAAATTAATTGGATCTCACGAGCAAGGAAATAATGTCTTAACTTTTAGGCTACGAACATTAAGGCAAGGCATGTCTTTTCGATCAGAGAATAATTGCATTCTGCATCGATCAATCGATGGGTAAGGTGATGCAATGCTTACTCTTTTTTGTCTTGATTTTCTTGTGCGAGCAATGCTCCCAATGATTGCTCGCTCGTGGAGATGTATAAGATGAGTAGTTTACCCTTGGCTAGTGCAGCCAAAACTGGCAAATTGCAGAATAATCCCCTAATGATATTGAAGGCTTTCTGGCAAGCTTCATCCCAAACAAAGTCTACATCCTTCTTTAGTAGACGATGAAATGGCTGATATCTTCTTGCTAAGTTGGCCAAAAATCTTATGACATAGGATAGCTTTCCTTCCAAGCTCCTTAGGTCATCTATGTTCCTTGGAGGAGACATATTCCTGATGGCCTCTGCTTTTTGTGGGTCTATCTTGATTCCTCAGTGATGAATGATAAATCCCAAGGACTTTCTTGACCCTACTCCAAATGCACATTTGAGTGGGTTTATGCGCAACTTATTTTTTCTAAGCCATACAAAGACAGTGCGTAGATCCAGACGGTGCTGATCTAGCCGTTGGATCTTACCACCAAGTCATTAACATAGCATTCAACATGTTTATGAAGCATGTCATGAAAAATAACTTGCATAGC